>VWZS01009491.1:30558-41421 GCA_013397075.1 Rhabdornis inornatus
CCCGCCATGAGCACCGGGGAGGCAGAGTCCCGGCTGGGGGGGGGTCCTTGTGCTTCACGGGGGACCCCGACACCATCGCGGGGGGACAGGCTGAGCACCGTGCCGATATCGTCGCTACGAGGCCGCCCCGGTGCTCACAAGCAGGGCAGGGGCCGGGACCTCGAGAGGGGCACCCGCGGGTGCTTCCACGTCCGTCTGTCCCCATTGTCCGCCTGTCCGTCCCTGCTCGATGACACGGGACAGGACGAATGCCCCACGCTCCCGGGCAGGTACCGGCGGCCACTCCGGGGGCGCCGGGCAGCCCCGACGGCTGCGGAAACCGTTCCAGCGGCACCCCAGGACTGGGGGGATCCCGAGCATCGGGCCACCGTGGGTTGCAGTAGAAGGGATGGGGGGAACGGGGGCTCGGGGCAGTGGGCAGGGAATGCGAGGGCCGGAGGGTCCCGGGATGGAGCGGGGGAGGCGGGGGTGGCACAGCCCCGGGCAGGGCCCTCCCAGCCGCGCCCCGGGGCCTCCCCGCGGCCGCTGACCTCAGCCCCGGGAGCCCCGACGGGGCGGAGGCCCGAGGGCGTGGACACGGCCCGGCCCGGCCGGGAACCGGGGCGGGGGAGGCGGGAGCGCCGTGCTGGAGCAGACCCCGGGTCAGCCCTGGGCTCCTTCTGGGCCGGGGGAAGGGGTGCGGGTGGGTGCCGGTGCGAGCCCCCCACCTCCACCGCCGTCCCGGGCTTTGTCCGTCCTTGAATTAAATTGGTGAGCGGCGGCCCCGGGCCGTGACGGGCGATCGGGGCTAATCCGGCCCCGCATGACTGGTCCGGGGAAACCGCGGCAGGGGGATTACCCCCCCCGGTTCCCGCCCCAACGGGGGACTCAACTCAGGCCCCCCGGCCCGTCGGGCCCCGCACTGGGGACTTCACACCCACCCACAACCGGCCCGGGCGGGGGATGACGGGGACAGTCTTGTCCCAGACGAGACCGGGCCAGCACCAGCCCTGCGTGCCCGTGTTCTGGCCGTGGGCACGTCAGGCCGCCCCCTGCCAGGGTCCGAGTACCCCCTGCCCTTCCTTCTATCCCTTCTATCCCTTCTATCCCTCAATCCCTCCACCCCCCAGTCCATCCCTGCCTCTGACACCTGGTACGGGCCCAGACTGGGCGCTGCGGGGCAGCGGGAGATGTGCGGGGCCGTGCCGCGCCCACGCGGGTTGTAGACACCGTGGGTGTCCACTGGCAACTTCACGGGGGTCCGGGGTGCCGCCGGGACAGCCCGGGACAGCCCGGGCTTTAGCAGCTGGAAGAGGCTGCAGCCCCGTCCCGCTGGACACGGACTAGGACGGGACAGGGGTCCGTGGGCTCCAGAGGGGCGCCCACGCAGCCTCGACGGTCCACGTCCCTGGGGACGGCACGTCCTGTCCCCCGGAAAGCCGGTGGCCCCAGGACAGTTCCCCGGGCTTTCCCGGGACTGTGGTCCCCGTGCGCCCTGGGTTGTCACGGAACTCTGCCTCCCCCATGAGCCAGGGACTGTCCCAGGAGATCCCGTCACTCCTGCCCCTGTGCACCCCGGGCTGTCCCGGGACATCCTGGATTATCCCCGTTCACCGCTTCCTCCCTGCGCCCGGAGCCGTCCGGGGCCGTCCCAGTTTATTGCGGGACCAGCTCCTCCTTGCGCCGGGAGCTGTCGCGGGCCGTGCCGGGCTCCCCCCGCCGGTGCCGGTGCCGGTGCCTGCAGAACGTGTGCGCGGGACGGCGGGGGAAGGCGGGGGGCGGCAGCCGGGAGCTCTGGGCACGGGGCCGGGGCGCAGCCACCCGCCGGGCTAATCCGGGCCGTGACGGACAGCCCCGGCGCCNCCCCCCGCCCCCGCCGCTCCCGCCGCCCCGTAAGAGATGCCGCAGCTCCGCCGCTCCCCATTGTTAGGGCGAGGACGCGGGGAGGCCCCGCGCGGCGGGACCGGCCCACGGGGACCCTCCGCGCCGCCCCTATAAGAGGGAAGGGGCTGGAAGATGCTCCCGGGTGCTGAGCGCTGTGCACCCGCCGCGCCGAACCNCCCCCCGCGGCCGTCCTCATCTCGGAGCCGCCCCGCGCGTCCGGAAACACGCGTGGATGTAGCGGCCGGGCCGGGGGCTCTGCGGCACCATAAATACCGGGACGGCCGCTCGCCCGCGCACTTTGCCGGGGCTCCCGGGGCCGGAGCCATGCGCGCCGCCGCGCTGGGGCTGGCGCTCCGGGCACTCTGGGCTCTGGCCCTCTCCTCCCTCTCCAACACGCTGGCAGTGAACAACAGCGGGCGGTGGTGGTGAGTCGGACAGCGCCGGCACCGGCACCGGCACCGGTACCGGCACCGGGGTGGTGAGGCGGGAGGGCGGGGCTGGCACAGGCACAGCAGAGACTGCCCTGTACCCAGGGATGGGGCGTGTGGGGGGACTCAGGGCTGCGCCCCCCATTTGGGATCCCTACAGGGGTACCGGGGAGGAGGATGCTGCGGTCACATCGAGGAGCCTGCAGGGAGGGAGGTTGAGGTGAGGAGGGAGGTGCTGGGGCTCCCCCGCTAGCGGTCACCATCCCCACCTGTGCCACAGGGGCATCATCAACGTGGCCTCGTCCACCAACCTGCTGACAGACTCCAAGAACGTGCAGCTGGTGCTGGACCCCAGCCTGCAGCTGCTGAGCCGAAAGCAGCGCAAGCTGATCCGGCAGAACCCCGGCATCCTGCACAGCGTCAGCTCCGGCCTCCAGACAGCCATCAAGGAGTGCAAGTGGCAGTTCCGCAACCGCCGCTGGAACTGTCCCACCTCCCAGGGCCCCAACATCTTTGGCAAAATTGTCAACCGGGGTGAGGCTGGGGGTCAGCACAGGGGTCCCCAGACCTCCTCCATGCACCCCCGAGTCGGGATGCTCATCAAAGCCCCCCTGGTTTGCCATGGGGCATCACCAGCCCATCGTGATGGAGGGTTGGGGGTGCTGGTGGGTGCCCCCTCCCCATCCCAGCAGCCTCCTGAGGCCCCACTCCCTCCACAGGCTGCCGGGAGACAGCATTCATCTTTGCCATCACTAGTGCTGGTGTGACACACTCGGTTGCCCGGTCGTGCTCGGAGGGGTCCATCGAGTCCTGCACCTGTGACTACCGGCGCCGTGGCCCTGGGGGGCCTGACTGGCACTGGGGGGGCTGCAGTGACAACATTGACTTCGGTCGCCTATTTGGGAGGGAGTTTGTGGACTCCAGTGAGAAGGGCCGAGACTTGCGTTTCCTCATGAACCTGCACAACAACGAGGCCGGGCGCATGGTGAGGGCACTGGGAGAATGGTGAGGGCACTGGGGGCTGTGGGCAGCACTGGGGTGGGCATGGAGACAAGCATGACCACCAAGATCTTCAGCCTGTTCCCACATGTGTGTTGGGAACAGTTAGAGATGGGTTTTGCACTTGTCTTTGGGACAAGTGATGTCTGCGCGTGATGTGACACTGTAGGAACGAGGGGTGTAGGAGCACGGTGATCCCCGGGGGGTCCCAGGCTGCTCACAAGGCCCCGAATTCCCCCTTCCTTCCAGACGGTCTTCTCGGAGATGCGCCAGGAGTGCAAGTGCCACGGCATGTCAGGCTCCTGCACCGTCCGCACCTGCTGGATGCGGCTGCCCACCTTCCGTGCCGTGGGTGACGTCCTGAAGGATCGCTTCGACGGCGCTTCCCGTGTCATCTACGGCAACAAGGGCAGTAACCGGGCATCGCGGGTGGAGCTGCATCACTTGGAGCCCGAGAACCCGGCCCACAAACCCCCCTCGCCCCACGACCTCGTCTACTTCGAGAAATCCCCCAATTTCTGTACCTACAGCGGGAAGACGGGCACAGCAGGCACAGCCGGGAGGTTCTGCAACAGCTCCTCGCCAGGGCTGGATGGGTGTGAGCTGCTGTGCTGCGGGCGCGGGTACCGCACGCGCACCCAGCGCGTCACCGAGCGCTGCAACTGCACCTTCCACTGGTGCTGCCACGTCAGCTGCCTCAACTGCACCAACACCCAGGTGCTGCACGAGTGCCTGTGACCTGCCCCGGGACCACCCTGCCCAGCCCCGGAGGGGGTCTGCGCCACCCACCCCCCATGACGGGTGCCCGGCTGGATTGAAGGCACCCATGGGTGGGGGTATGGATGTGTCCTAGGGCCCACCATGCCGCCATGGGTGGGCTCAGTGCCACGCACCTTCCTGGCCATCCCCCGGCTTCACGGGGTCCCTTCTTGCTGTAAATAAAATATTTATTGTGGACGGTTCAGTGCCACTGCCCCCACCCTGCTTCGCTGGCCCCAGGCCCTGTTTTTTATAAGATAATAATAATAATAATAATAATTAATAATAATGATGCTTTGTTACAGGTGTCATTGATAGCCTTTAGAGAAGAATAAAGAATATATTTTTATCAGTCCTGCCCAGATTCGTGTTTGGGGGGGCTGTGGGAAGGAGGGGCTGAGGTGGGGGGATACCAATGTATCCCGAACTGTGGGATGTGCTGCCCGTGTCCATATGTCCATCCATCACTTCTCCATCCCTTCACCTCCCCATTCCACGTCCATCAGCCCCTCCGGCTGCTGTCTGTCCATCTTTCTCCTCCTTCCTTGCACTCTCTGCCATCCCCTCCCCGCAGACCCCCTTCTTTCTCCCGCTGTGCCCGTCTCCATCCCAGCCATTCCTGCCGCCGCTCCCGGCCGTCCCGTTCATCCCCGCGGCTGCGGCGCCCATCACCATGGCACCTTGACTGCAGCATCTCCGATGCTGGAATTTGCCGGGGCGGTGGGGCTGGTGCCGCCGAGGCCGGGAGTTGGGAGCGGCCCCGGGAGGTACAAGACGACAGACAGGGAATGAGCATCGTCCATCACCGCTCCCGGCCGGGGCTGACGGCTCCCCTTGGCTCTGGGGGAAAAGCAGGGCCGGGGAGGGCACCGGGGTTACCAGGGCAGGGGCCAGAGGGGACAGAGATGGCCACTGGCCCCACAAACAGCCCCATATCCATGCGTGGGGTCTGACCACAACGAGAGAAAGGCTGTGGCAAAGGTGGGGTGCAGCTCTGTCGTTGGCAGGTGTTCTGCTGGCATGGCTGTCCCCCTAGGATGGGCATCCTCTGGAATGGGCATCCCACCAGAATGGGCATCCTCTTGGGACAGTCCTGCCACTGGAGTGGGCACCCCACCAGGATGGGAATTTATCATGCAGGACATGCCCCGAGACGGGTTTTTCCCTGGGATAAGCATCCCAAAGGGGTGGGCATACCCCCAGAATGGGCATCCCTGCCAAGGGCATCCTTCCGGGACAGGTGTCCCACAGGGACGGGTTTCCCACCAAGATGGGCATCCCCCTGTGATGGGCACCCCTGGGGTGGGCACAGAGTCCACACATCCCCCCTGAAGCATGACTTCACACCTGGGGACATCAAAAACTCCCTCTCTGTGTCTGGGGGACCCCCAGCCTGGTACCCACCTGTCCCAGGGGCCGCCACAGCCTGGGCTCTCCCCTAGAGCCGGGAACCTCTCGGGGCCCCTGAGACTCTGCCGCATCAAAGGCTGCGGGATGACGCTGCCACCACCCGAAATATCCCGCGGAGCAGATAGTGGAAAAGTTGATGTTTAGACTCAGAGGAGGGGGGGAAAAACACCCTGGGGGCCCCCGCTGCCCGCGCCGAGGTCAAAACACAGCCCAGCGTGGAGAATAAAATACCAAAATGCAAGGAAAACGCCTGGAAAGGAACACAGCCCAAAATAACCCTCCGAGCATCTCCCGCCTGCCGGGTTATCTGCCTGCTAAATTCTGCTCCTGCTTCAGCATGAAAATAGCCTGTTTTCCTGCGGTAGGAGTCAGGAATATAGATAATGACATTCTTATAAGTCACCTCTGTTACTCAGCTTTTCCTGAATGTCCTGCTGGGCACCTCGGGCAGCTGTGACCCCCGGCTGGGCAGGGGCACCCTGGGCACGGGGCACAGACCTCCCCGGCTTGGACAAATATTCGTGGGTGCTGGAAATAGCTGCTGTGGGCCAGAACAGGGACAGGGCCAGGGAGAGGGCTAGGCAGAGGGCGGTCCCTTCCTGCACCGGCCCGTCACATCTGGGAAGCCGGGTAACAGCTGGATGGTGGCCACAAGCTGGGTTTGATGAGGGCTGGGACAACCCCGTTCAGGGATGGGGTGCAGGGGGGATTTGCCTGGGGGTGTGGGACAGAGAGACAGGATGACACACAGAAGTGTAGGACAGAGCGACAGGGGTGCTTCCAGGACAGAGGAAAGGTGTCATTCCCAGAAATGCGGGACACTGGGACAGGACATTACCAGAGGTGTGGGACAGAACCCATACAGAAAAGGACAGTGACCAGTGGTTCAGGACAGAGGGACAGAGCCATGCCCAGGGATGCAGGACAGTGGAATGGTGACATTCCGCAAAGTGCAGGACAGAAAGACAGGACAGTGCCCAAAGTTCCTGGACAGAGGGACAGGATGACACAGAGAGATGCAGGACAGAGCCATGCCTAGAGATGTGGGACAGAGGGATGGTGTCATTCCCGGAATCTAGACAGAGGGACAGGACAGTGCCCAGAGGTGCAGGACAGGACAGGACAGTGCCCAGAAACGTGGGGCAGGAGGACTGTGTCATTCCCAGAAATGCAGGACAGAAGGAGAGGACAATGCCCAGAGGTGCAGGGCAGACAGACAGAGGGTGCCCACCTGCCCAGACCCTCAGGTGGCCCCATTCCACCTGCGGAACCCACCCCATCCCATCCCCTGTCACCATCGCCAGCGGCACAGCCCCGTCCCGGCTCCCCTCGCCTCCGGTCGATGCGGACCCACGTCCCGCCAGCTCCCGGCTTGTCCGGCCGCCCCCTCCCTTCCGCCGCATTCCTCCGGCGCGGGGCCAACGCGCCCAGCAACGGTGGCAGCGCTGGCCTCTAATCCCCGGGCATGCCAGCCCCGGGGGGACCGTCGCCGTCACCCACTCCCTGATAGGTGACCAATGCCCGAGACGAACAATTAGGGACAAAGCGGAGCCGCCGGGGGCTAACGCCGGCCTTCACGGGTGCCTTGTGCAGCATTCGGCGGGTTTAATGAATTGTCCATCAATCCTTTCAGCTCCGCTCGCCCGGGCTGGATTAATCTGAGAAGCCGCAGTGGGGAAGGAGCCGCTAAGCCTGTATTTATTACTCTGCCATTGTAACTAATTGAGGTAATTATCTGTGACTCCAACCCCGCGCAACAATGCCGCATTCACCGGACCCTTCCCACCGGCTCCTCGCGCGGCCTGGGAGAGCCAGCACCGCGGGCTGGGATGCAGGGACACGGTGGGGACGGTGGCATGTGCATGGTCAGGAACGTGGCGTGGCTGGCACCGAGTGTAACCAGGTGACACCGCACTGTGGGGACACGGACAGTAGTGCTGGCACACGTGGGTTGTAGCACGGCCAGTGCCAGCTGCACGTGCGGGTCACGGCTCTGCGGAGACACTGCCAACACCAGCACGTACATGGACACACATCCCTGCGGGCATCACTGTCACCAGTGACACACGGAGATCACAGCTCTCTGGGGATACCGTCAGAGCTGGCACATACATGGACATGGCTTCTTTGGGACATTGCCAACACCAGTGACACATGAGAGTCACGGCTCCCTCGGGACGCCAGTTACCACCAGTGACACACACGGGTCGCGACCGTCTGCGGACAGCACCAGCATCAGCACATACACGGGCACAGGTCTCTGGCGACATCACCGTCACAAGTGACACACAAGGGTCGTGGCTCTCAGACACCACCAGCACCCATGACACATGTGGGTCACGGCTCTCTGGGAACCCAGCCAGAGCTGGCATATCCACGGACACAGCCCTCTGTCCCCCTCTGGGGACACCACCGTCACCGGTGACACACGAGGGTCACAGCTCCCTGGAGACATCGCCAGCCCCAGTGACACACAGGACTGCCGTGACCCTCAGACAGCACGGGCACGGATGCCACACGTGGCTGACGGCTCTTTGGGGACACCGGTACCACTCCCCCCGCCGCTCCTGGGGCAGGCAGCACCTCCGGTGCCCCCCGGTGCGATCGGTCACCGGCTGCGCGGCGACATCTGGCGGCCACGGGCGACAAACGCGTCCCTATCCGGGGGCTCCGGTACCAGGCGGGACCCCCCGGTCCCACGTGTTGTCTCCCCCATGGGCTGAGCCCCCCTGGCCCCGGGCGGACCTCAGGCTGTGGCGAGTTTCGGGGGCCGGCGGGTGCCCCGGGGGTGCCGGGGGAAGGCGCTGGCGCCGGCGCAGCCCGAATTAGAAGGTGATTTTCCCGGCGGGGAGCGGGTTTGGCCAGGAGCTGATCCCACGGGAAGGGCCGAGCCGCTGCCCCCGCGTCTGGGACACCCCGCGCCACGCCGGGCACCGCGCCGAGCCGAGGCATGACGTGCTGTGCCAGGCTGTGCTGAGCCATGCCAGGCTAGACCAGCCTGTGCCAAGCTGTGTTAGTTTGTGTTGAGCCATGCCAAGCTGTACCAGCCTGTGCCATGCCGTGCCAAGTCGCAAAGAACTGTTCTGGGCTGTTCCGGGCTTTGTGAAGCTGTGCTGGCCATGCCGTGCGGGGTTGTGCCAAGCTGAGCC
This sequence comes from Rhabdornis inornatus, assembly GCA_013397075.1. Lineage (NCBI taxonomy): Eukaryota > Metazoa > Chordata > Aves > Passeriformes > Rhabdornithidae > Rhabdornis > Rhabdornis inornatus. The sequence goes on from VWZS01009491.1 coordinate 39,167, forward strand.
ATGCCAGGCTGTATCAGGCTGTACTAAGATGTGCCAAGTTGTGCCCAGTCGTAATGAGCTGTGGCAAACAGACTGTGCCAGGTGTTCTGGGCTTTGCCGAGCCGTTCTGGGCTTTGCCAAGCCGTACTGAGCTGTGCTGAGCCATGTCAGGCGGTGTCAGGCTGTGCCAAGCTCTGCCAGCCTGCTCTGAGCTGTTCCAGGCTTTGCTAGGCAGTCTGTTGCCATGCGAAGCCATGCCAAGGCTGCTGAGTTGTGCTTGGCTCTTCTGGGCTTTGCCAAGGCGTGCCAGGCTGCTGTGCCAAACTGACCTGTGCTAAGCTGTGCCAGGCTATACCACACCGTGACAAGATGTGTTGGGTCACACCAAGCCATGTTCCAAACTATGCCAGGCTGTGGCAATTGTGCTGTGACAATCTGTGACAAGGCATGTGGATCATGCTGCACCTTGCCAACCATGCTATGCCATGCCAGGCCATGCCAAGCCACGCCAGCTGCCACCGCACCGGGTGCAGGACCAGAGCTGTGCCACGGTGGGCTGCAGTTACCGTTGTGGCTCAGGCCAGACCCAGGTGTGGGACTTGGATGGTATCCTGGCCACGTGCCAAGACAGGGGACACATGGGGTGACGTGGCCCTGGGGGTGCCCCCCCAGCCTCCCGGGTGGCCTTGCTGCGACAGCTGCCCCGTGCCGTGACCTCCGGGCCGGTGTCACCAGGATAATGACAGGGTCGCGCAGGGGGGCGGGGGAGGAGCCGGTTTTAAATAACGTGCAAATTGGACACGATATTTGTGCGGTTTCCTGGGGCCGCGGGGATCCTCCCCCCCTCGAAGCGTGACTAAGAGGTGGCGGCTGTTTAGGGGGGACAGTCCCCCCCGGGTGAGTCACTCGGGGTCCCCCCCCGGCCGTGACGTGGGGCCGGTGGCCGAGGGCCAGACCTGCTGTGCTCACCTACTTATTATGCGGGATACGGGGGGAGCCGGCACGTCCCACCCGTGTTGTGACGCACTGTGGTGGCCGCCGGGACACCCGGGACCTCCGACTGACCCCGGCACCATAACGGGGGGGTCCGGACACCGGGAATGCCATGCGGGCGTGCCCAGACACCTGTGTCCTTGCTGGGGGCCACAGAAAGGCCTGAGGGGGTGATGCCCCCCACCTCGACCTCACACAAACAGGGGCAGACGCAGCACACCGGGATCCCGGAGCTTTTATTTGGGTCAGCCCGTGGGAGCTCCAGTCCCGAGCCCCGCCCCCGAGCCCACCCGCCAAGCCCCGCCCCTGAGAACCACACCCTGGCAAGCCCCGCCCCGTAAGTGCCACACCCCGGCAAGCCCCACCCCTCAGGCAGGGGTGGGGCTGGCGGAGCCTGGGGGGGCCCCGGTGCTCTCCAGGCTGCTGCTGCTGCTGCTGTAGGCGCGGGGGTCTCGGCAGAGGCGCTGCCGCGAGCCCCCCACGCTCCCCTCGGCATCCGAGTCCGAGTCGGGCGCCGTGTGCCGCCGGATGCGGGACACGGCCTCACGCAGCGCCTGGGCGTACAGCACCGGCCGGCGCGGGGGGGGCCGCCCCCGGGCACCCCTGCAGCCCCCCGGGCTCTGCCACGGACTGCGGGGGCTGCCGGAGCGCTCCCGGGGGGGCGAGGGCGCGGCAGAGGGGCTGATAACCCCAGGGGACACGGAGGGGCTGCGAGGAGGGATGCCAGGCCCCAGGGACCCCCTGGCATAGCGGACCTGCTGTCGCTGTGGGGGTGGCACGTACTGGGCCCGGACCACCACACGAGTGGCGTCAATGAGAACGTGTCCCCCCGTCCCCCGCTGCCCCCTCCCGCGCCCTGGCACCCGCTCCCGGTCGGCTGCTGCTCGTGGCAGCGTCTGGCAGTGCCGGGGCGTGCCAGGCCCTCCCGGGGACACTCCTGGGGACATCCCACGGGGCCACCGGTGCTTGGCCTCGGTGGCCGCCCGGGGCAGTGTGTGGCTCCAGCCCCCCGGCACAGCCCCCCGGGCCCGAGGTGCTGGCGGGGGGCTGCGGGGTCCCCGCAGGGGGCGGAGCTGCAGGGTGCGGTGGGGACCGTCATAGGCGGGGGGGGAGATGTAAGGGGGGGGTCCCCCACGGCGGGCGTGGGCAGCCTGCACCCGCTGCATGTGCACCTCGTAGGTGGGGGGGCCCAGCTTGTCACCCGACACCGGGGGCCGAGGCACAGGCACAGGGTGCCCCCCCCAGGGTCCACTGCCTCCTGTCCCCTCAAATTGTCGTGGGGG
>VWZS01009491.1:46475-59724 GCA_013397075.1 Rhabdornis inornatus
CCCCCCCCAGCCCCGTCTAGTATATACAATATAAGGTATAAATAGATAAATAACCTTCCCCTCCCAGTGCAGCCCCAGCTGGGAGGGCCAAGGGCGAGCGGGGAGGGAGCTCGACCCAGCCCCTCCAGCCGTGGGGGCCACGTGTGAGAAGGAGGGGTCCCCACCCAACCCCTCCAGCGCCCCACCAGAGCTAGGGGAGTGGGTCTGACCCCCCCCCTCGCCCCTCCCATCCCCACCTCACACCTTGGCACGTCACACAGCTGGGACCTCCTCAGGGAGGGGACCAGGAGGGGTGTCCCAGTGCCCCCCTTCAAGGCGTCCTGACAAAGAGCCACATCTGAGGAGGGGGGACACGGGGAAGCCGCATCCTCTGGAGCCCGAGGGAGAGGGAAAAGGGGAGGGGCAGGTTGGGATGGAGGGGGGCTCACATTTAAAAACAACAACAAATAAAAAGAAACAAATCTAACACTTAAAATGAGGTAGGTTTGGGTGCAGAAGCTCCTTGTGTCTGTCGGGGTCTTGGCTGCATCCCGCCGCCGCTCCGGGGTCTCGTCCACACGCACAAACAAAAAGAGATCAAAGGAACCGAGCGAGCTCTGGCCGCCACGCCGGCGGGGCAGAGCCCGGATTGTCGAGCTCAAGGAGTCTGTGTTACCTTGGTAATTAGCGAGCAAATATTATTAGTTTCTAAAAAAAAAAACAAAAACAAAAACAAAACAAACAAACAAACAAAAAAAAACAAACAAAAAACCAAAATAAAATAAAATAAAAATAAAATAATCGTTATATCCAGACCGGCTCCGCACAATCGCTCTGGCCGCGCTGGGCCCGGCGCTGCTCCCCCTTGGCTCCCCCATGTGGGAGGCAGGCAGGGGGTGGTGAAGGGGGCATTTCTGAGCCCCCCCCACTCCTTTTTTTTTTTCCTCGCAGGACGAAGCAAAGAAAACCCTGAGTTGCCAGTTCATCTGTCTGTCCGTCCCGCTCGGGCAGGGCCGGCAGCGCTGCAGCCGCTGCTCTCCCTCAGTGCCCGGCCGCCCCTGGCACCTCCTGCAGCCCTGGGGGGCTCGGCGAGGTCTCTGAGGCGGGGATGGCAGCCCCCAGCCCCTTTTTCCCAGTTAGTTCATCCACTTCCTGCAATTCCAAGCTCCACAGTGGCAGGGGATCTTGTGCTGATCGTCCTCGAAGTCAAACTGGTAGTCGTAGGTGAGCTGGGAGGGAGAGGGGAGTCACCCAAAGCATGGAACTCAGCCCTGCCACCTCCAGCCCCCCTCCCTGGGTCCGCCAGGACCCCCTGAGCACCCCCTCAGTCCCTCACTAACCTCCTCCCCCTTGGGGATGCGCCGGCTGGAGATGATGATGATCTTGTCCTCCTTGTCGAAGGTCACGACTTCAGCCACACAGTTCGGGGCACACGAGTGGTTGATGTACCTGGGGAACAAGGGGGGTCAGCACCAATCTGGAGGCAGGACAGACACACATCATGGCTCCCTCTGGGGGCATCCCAGCACCCCAAAGCCCCCCATGCTCACCTGGCTGGGCCCCCTGTCAGCGTGGCGTCAATGACGTGCTCGTTGTTGATGCGGAACATGTAAATGCCACGGTTCTGCCCCGGAGGAGAAGAAGGGGTTGAGGGGTGCACTGAGGTCCCCATATTCCGCCTGAGTTGATGTCCACCACCCCACATACCACTGGAGACCCTCAAATCCCGTATGTCCCTCCACATCCCACCTGAGTCACTCTGTGTCCCACCAGAGCTCTCAAAATCCCACCTGAGACCCTCCATGTCCCACCAGAACCCTTGATACCCCTCTCAAGTCCCTCCACATCCTGCCTGAGTCCCTCAATATCCCGCCAGAGCCTCCAACATCCACCCAAGTGAACCCACATCCCACCTGAGCCCCCAACGTCCCATCTGACTCCCCCCATGTCCTTCTCAAAGCCCCTCCCTGTTCCACCAAAGCCCCCAACATACCACCCAGGTCCCTCCACACAAGCCCCCAGCAGAGCCCCACCTGCTCCTCATAGATCTTCTCCCGCCGGTTGGCCACCTCGTTGCGGATGATGGTGCCGATGTACTCAATGACCATCGTGTGCTTCTCGATGTCCTTGGCTGCGTAGAGCCCCAGCCCCTGGATGCGGGACCGTGCCAGGTACACGTTGTTCTTCCACTCCGTCTTCAGGCGCCGGTACTGGGAGGACTTGGAGTGCACAAACTGCTTGCTGTAGGGCGTGTTGGTCTCGCCCGTGAACGTGCTCTGGTAGGCCTTGGACATGCTTGTGCTGTTCAGGGTGTGGGGCCTTCCAGGGGAGGGGGATGAGAGGGGTTAGAGAGCTGAGGGATCCCCAGGGACCCAGCTCTCCTGGTGGATCCCAACTCCCCCAGTGAATTCTGGCCCCGCTTACCGCTTGTAGTGGGTGAGGATCTTGGGCTCAGAGCGGGCGCAGCCGGTGGGATTGATCATCAGCGGCAGCTCCATCAGAGGATGGCGCCCATAGCGGAACAGGTAATTCTGGCAGCTCTCAACACCCGGCAGCTGCAGAGGGGGACACAGAAGGGCCGTGGGTCAAGAGCATCGGAAGAGCCACCGGCAGCAGGGTGGACCCCCAGTATGGAGGAGAGACCCCCATGCCCTCCCCGGACCTACCGACTCAGCGATGCGCAGCACCGCGTGCACCGTGAGGCCGAAGAGCTCCTCGCCCTTCAGGTACTCAGGGAAGAGTCGCAGCATGTCGGCCTCCTTCCTCATCATCGCCACTGGCTCGATGATCCGGTTCCACACAGCTGCCAAGGGAAGAGAGAACCACAGAGTTAATTAAGCTAGAAAAGACCTCCAAGATCATCAAGTCCAAGTAACCAGTCACCACCCCATCACCAGAGCAGAGCACTGAGTGCCACAGGTCGAAGATGGGGACCCAGTGGGTACCTCAAGCCACCTTCCTCATGTATTCTGGTGTGGCTCAGCCATTGCGACAAAGGTTGGACACTGGCATCTCCCAACTCCTTACCTTGTGGCGAGGAGTCAGAGAACACAAGATCCTCCAGGCCCTGCTCGATGACCTGCACAACGAACTCGGGGCGCCCATTGTTCTCACAGATGGTGCAGCGGTAGCAGCAGCGGCGGTTGTTGGTCCGCAGGCTCCAGTAGATGCGCGTGGCCTCGTAGCCCACGGGGTAGAGAGCCGTGACGCTGTGGAAATCGGCCATCTGGTGTGGCAGTAGCTGCCCGATGGCGTGGAAGACCAACCCGCCCACGCGGAACATGTGGAGCCGCTCCCCACGCTGGATGATGCTAGCGATCTGCTTCACCTCGTCCCGCTCGATGTAAACGCGGCGGAACACCGTGAAGCTGCTGAGTTCCTGCTCGCAGGGCCCCTTCAGCTTGTGCAGGGGACACAGCATGGTCTTGTCCTTGAAGAACATGCACTTGGCGCGGATGGCGCAGGCAAAGTGGTACACGCTGGGGCAGCGGATGCGGTTGCAGCTGTTAGTGGCACCGGTTTTCTGGCACAGGGAGCACTTAGTGAGCAGCCCACGGTGCAGGGCCACCTCCACGTTGATCAGGGCCCCTCCCTGAGTCTCATACACCTCTGTGGACCACAGGGCGCAGTTCAGGTGGACCCAGAGGTCGAGGTCAAGGTTGAGCAGGCGGGCCGGCCCGTCCGTGGCCCCATCACCCTCCTCATGACAGAAGCAGCACTTGCGCAGGTCCTGTGGCACCTTCTCGGGGCGCAGCGTGGTGCCCAGCTTGTCAATGAACTCGGCGATCTCCTTGTCGCCATCACGCTTGGCCCCCCCTTTCTGGATGGTGACGAGGAAGCGCAGTCGTTTCCAGCGCACACCCTTCCACTTCTTCAGCCGTGGCCTCACTTCATCCCCGTCCTCCGGAGGCCGCGAGCGTGGCTTGAACCGGGGTGGCGAGTGGGCGGCCGTGGCCCCTTCCTCCTGGGGGGCTGGCGAGGGTGCCGGTGGCAGTGGTGACAATGGGGCTGGGGCTGCCTCGTGGGATGCCTCGGGGTCAGGGACCCTGGTGGGCTCAGCGGGGGTGGATGGGGAGGGAACGGAGGGAGACAGAGGGGGCGAGGGCTCCTGCGGCAGGACAGAGAGCTGCCGCACGTCCAGGTTGGAGACGTTGTTGACGTAGCAGTGGTGAAGGGTCTTCTCAGGAGCAGGGCTATCCTGTGGGGCGGGAAAGGGGGCACAGGTCAGAGCGTTGCAGGGATGGAGACCCCCAACCTCCCGGTGCATCACGGAAGGGGTCCTTGGCCCCACAGGTACCCATCAGCATCCCACACGCCCCCAACCCTGCAAAGACCTCCTGGATTCCTTCCTAGGAGACCCAGCACCTGCCCATGGGGAAGACCTGGCCCCCAGGAAAGTCCCTGCCATCATGGGGTGCCCTACAGCGACCACCACGCACCTCTACCAGCGTCCCTGCTCCTGCACCCCCCACAGCCACAGCCCTATGGGTACCTCAGTACCCCCCTCCCAGTCTCCCAGCCCCACAGGGACCCCTGCACGCCACTGACCTGTCTGAGCAGTGTCAGAAGGTCCAGCTCGCCCTTGAGGCTGTACCCTGGCAGCACGGCATCGAACTGCTTCAGCCACTCAGAGCTGCTGTCCGGCACCTTCCCAGCCAACACCTTCTCCTTCCCTCCGAGCATTCCTGGGACAGGGATGGAGAGGCCGTCATGGGGGTCCCAGCCCAGGAACACTGGGGGACATGGGAACAAGGTGAACACTCACCAGCCATATCAGTCTCCACCCTCTTGGCCTCAACCACAGCTGCTCGCACAGGGCCATCAGGGAACAACACCTCGTAGGAGCTGGGGATCTTCATGCTCAGCAGCTCGGCCATGGCCACCATCACCCCGTTGAGGTTCTAGGTGAGAGGAAGGCAGGATGGGTCCAGGGTGCCACAGGTGCCACTGTGTTGGGTCACTGCTGGGACCCCAAGGGTCTTGAGTGCCCCCATTCCCTCGCTCACCTTAGCAGCTGCTGCAGACACCGTCAACATGACAGAGACCTCGCTGCTCTTGCCCTTCTCCCATGGGGCTCCAGGACCTGCTGCCCCCACCTTCCCTGGTGGAGCCCCAAAGGGCTCTGCGACCTCATAGGGTTTTGTGTCGGGGAACACTGGTGTGGGGAGAGTGGGGTCAGAGCCAGGGCCAGACCCGTGCAGACCCAGCCCTACCAACATTCACCCATGAGCCCACCCAGCCGCCCCAGCTCCCTGCAGAGAATCCACCACCCTGCAAATCCCTTTTCCTCACATCTCACACTTGCCAAGGACCCTTCCCCTGGCTCTCTTAAACCCCTCCTGGAACAGGAACCCCTTCCTGGCCCATCTGTATCTCTTCCTACCTAACACACACGCTCCAGACCCCCTCCTTGTGCTGCACACCCCACGGACTCCCTCCTGCCCAGTCCATATGGACCACAGATCACTCCTGCCCTGATCCACACACCACTCCAGCCCATCCCACCTGGAATACTGGCCCGGGGGATGATGGGGATGATGGGAGACAGCACACGCTCCTCCAGCTCTGGCTTGGCCTCGCTGAGAAGCGGGAAGCGGAGCAGTTCCTCGCCCAGGACACTCTCGGGGGATGAAGCAGGGACGATGCTGTCGGGGGAGTCACTCTCGTCATCACTCTCCATCCTGTGGAGATACACGTGTCAGAGGCCAAAGGGCCTGGTGTCACCCATGGAGAGACTGATGTCACTTGTGGGGTGTCACCAGAGAGGGGGTCTCACCTGACGTCCTCGGTCTGGTTGTGTGGAGGGGTGGGCAGTGCTGCCAGCAGGTCCAGGCTCTTCACCTCCACAGCTGGTGCATCTGCAGAGAAGAGATAGGTGTTATGGGGGGAGTGATAGGTAGCAGTAGGGATTCTGTGCCACCCCTGTGCCAGCCAGGCTCACCTTTCTGGCCATGGGGCTCGCGGGCTGGGTCAGCGTCCTTGGGCTGCTCCCCCAGCTCTTCAGGGGCCGTGACACCATTCACCATCTTCTGCTGCACAGAGGGAGGGGGTGTGGGGGGCAGCGAGGAGGGTGGCGTGGGTGGGTTGCTGAGGTTGTTCTGGGGGGAGACGGTGGGGTGAGAAAAGCAGGATGGTCCAGGAGCCCCGGATAAGGGGGACACCAAGGAACAACTCCCCTCTCACCTTGGTGAGCAGCTGGGAGTAGTAGTCAGGAACGCTGTCGAGCACAGCACTGCCGAAGGTGCCCCGCAGCTGGCTCTTCCCATTGATAGGGCTGCTGCCGAAGGGTGCGAAGAGACTGAAGTTGGCCATGATGGTTGGCTCCGTCAGCGGCAGCAGCGACAGCTCCTGAGGACAGAGAGGTGAGGGGGGGAACAGGGGCAAAGGAAGCCCTCTGCCACACCCCGGCCTGCAGGCATACCTGCTTCAGCTGCTTCATGAGGGCCTCACCAGGACGCAGCCCCTCATCCTTCCGCAGCTTCTTGCGGGACGCTGGGATCCGCTCGTTGCCTTTCTGCACCCGCTTAGGCTTGGTGGGTGCTGGCTTCCTGGCAATGGAGGGGTCCTGAGGAAGGACAAGTGGGAATGAGCTGTGCCAGTGCAGCCCCTCACCCATTGCACCCCCAGCCCAGCCTCTCCTGCTCACCTCCCGGCCCAGCAGCAGTGACTGCGGCCGTGGCTCTGTCCCAGTGCTCCGGTTCTCCATGTGCCCATTGAGCTCGCCTGGGCTCTGCGCTGACAGCTGCACGTTTTTGGCCCGCAGTAGTTTCTGCAGCAGCAGGTGCCCAGCCTCGGAGCGCCCACCTGGGGCCAGCAGGCTGTTGGCTTGGCTGTCCCCAGGGTCCCCATTGGCCTCTGGTTTCGCTGTCTCGTCTCCATCCACCTCACACTGTGCCACTGCCGCCACCTCTTCCTTCGGCTCCTGCTTCACCAACACCTGGGGGGCTTCGCCTGCTGCAGGGGCCCCCTCTGGCACAGCCCCATTGATGTGGGTCTCACCAGGGTCAGCTGGGTCCACCCCAGGTACATCAGGGTCCCAGGGGCCGTGTGCTGGGTCAGGGAGGGCACTGCTTGGCGTGGGAGTCAGCCCCAGCTCTGTGGGTGCCGCAGGGCTGGGGGCCAAGGCTGAGACTCCCGGTGACGTCTTCTTTGGCTCTTGGGGGCTCTGCTCAGGGCTGGCCAGGTGCTGGGGGGCACAGCCCAGGGGCGAGGGGGCTGGTGGCATGGGGAGGCGGATGAGACCAGGCTGGGGGCCACGGGCAGCCAGAGCTGCCTGAACCAGCTCAGCCAGGGGCTGCTGGGGGGGCTGCCCTGGCAGCACCCGCCCCGGCTCGGTGGCAGAGCTGGTCTGTGCTTCTGCCGGGGCACCTGGCCGGGGCTGGAAAAGGGACCCTACGGGACGAGGGGGCTGGCGGGTCACAGGCAAGCTGTAGTCCGGGGCCTGCCCGGGGAAGGGACCAGGGGTCCGTAGTGCCTGGTTCTGCTGCAGCAGGCTCTGCTGGTGCCGCTGCACCAGGAGGGCCTGGAGCTGCTGCTGCTGCTGCGGTGTCAGATGCCGCAGCTGTGGGTTCTTAGCCAGGACACCCTGGAGCTGCGCCCGGATCTGACCCATCACCGGCCCTGGCACCTGCCCCAGGAGACCCGGTGGGAGAGCGGCCGTGCCCGATGCTGGCCCGACTTTGTGCTGAACGGGGCTCTGGAGCCGCAGGGGCTGTGGCTGCCCTGGCAGGGCCCCTGCCACCCCCTTGCCTGGCTGCTCTGGGGGCCGTGGTGCTGGGACCATGGCCTGTGCTGGGCCTGCCCCACAGCCCAGTGGTTGCTCTGCCACCCCGGCCGTGTCCCCATGCTGCTGGGAAAGCTCAGGATGGACAGCCCCAGGGCTCTGCAGAGGCGGGGCGAGGAGGGAACCTGCCTGCCCGGGGGCTGCCCGCAAGACAGCCGGCTGTGGGGAGGTCAAGAGGAGCTGCTGGCCCTGCCCCAGCTCAGCCTGGTGCTTGGGGGCCGGGGGCTCTGTGCCCCCCAGCCCCGGGGGGTTGAGGGCTCCCTGCTGCTCCCCATGCAGCTGCCCCCCGCTCTCACTGCCCTCAGTGTGCAGGGCGCTGCTGTCCATCCCCGTGGGCTGGTCCTTGGCAGCCAGGACCGCCGGGGCTGGCTGCATTCCCTGACTCAGGTGCAGCACAGAGGGGGCCTGGCCCCCCGCCCCGTGCTGCGGAAAGTGCTGGATCGAGGGCTGCCCCTGGCCCAACCCCAGGAGACCTGGCTGGGCAGCCACTGAGTTCTGCTGTTGCTGCTGCTGTGGGGCCAACAGTGCCCGAGACTGCCCCAGCTGCTGGGATAGCACGAGCCGGTGGCTCAGCATCCCCGGTGTCTGTGGTGTCAGCTGGGGTGAGCCCAGCACCCGCTGCTGGTGGGGGGCCAGGACAACCTGGCGCTGGGGTTGGGGGTGGCCCAGCACAGGCTGGTGCTGCAGCCCTGGTGCGTGGCCCAGCACGCCTGGCTGCTGCTGGGGTGAGAGCTGCTGCACTAGGAGGCTCTGCTGGCTGCCCAGCAGTCCCGGTTGCTTTGGCACCATGGGCTGAGACCCTGCACCGGTCTGTGGGGCTGGGGGCTGCTGCTGCTGCCCCAGCAGGCCAGGCTGCCCCGGCACGGCTGTTGACTGCACTGGGGCCTGGCCCAGCACACCTGGCTGCTGCATGGATGCCTGGCCCATCATGCCTGGCTGCTGCAGTGATGCCTGGGTCAGCACACCTGCCTGTTGCATTGAAGCTTGTCCCATCACACCTGGCTGCTGCATGGATGTCTGTGCCATGATGCTCTGTGGCTGCATCGAGCTCTGTCCTATCACACCCGGCTGTTGCATGGACGCCTGACCCATCACACCCTGTTGCTGCATCGACGTCTGTCCCATCACACCTGGCTGCTGCATGGACGCCTGTGCCATCACACCTGGCTGCTGCATGGGGGTTTGATTCATCACACCCTGTTGCTGCATCGATGCTTGTGCCATGACACCTGATTGCTGCAATGACGTCTGTCCCATCACACCTGATTGCTGCATGGATGCCTGTCCCATCACACCTGATTGCTGCATGGCTGCCTGTCCCATCACACCCGGTTGCTGCATTGATGTTTGTCCCATCACGCCCTGTTGCTGCATGGCCGCCTGTCCCATCACACCTGGCTGCTGCAGCGACACCTGTCCCATCACACCTGGCTGTTGCATTGACGTCTGTCCCATCACACCTGGCTGCTGCTGCAGTGATACCTGTCCCAGCATGTTCTGCTGCTGCAGTTTCTGTGCCAGCTGCATCCTCTGGAGCTGCCGCTCCTGCATCAGGCGGCTGTCGGTGGCCAGCCCACGCAGCGCTGGGTTCCCGCTGAAGAAGGCGCCAGAGGAGCCAGGTCCTGGGGTGTTCCCCACGGGCTGCTGCCCCATGAAGGACAGGCCCTGCTGCACGGCCATGGACACACCGCCTTGGGGCAGGCGCAGCCCCCCAGGCTGCCCCGGCTGCTGCCCGAGGCCCTGCGCTCCCACCAGGGCTCCCCCAGGCTGCTGCACACCATGAGCTGACAGGAGCTGTCCCGGGAGCTTGGACATGAGACGGGGGCTTTGCGAGGGGCTCAGGGCCATCACGGCTGAGGCCTGGTGCTGGTGCTGCTGCTGCTTGTTGCGGTACTCAGCCATGAGATTGGTGTGTTCCTTCTGCTGCTTCCGCACCTGACGGGGACGGCGGGGTGTCAGTGCCAGAAATGGCAGGGTTTTAGTGCCAGGGATAGGGGGACAACACAGCCTTAGCACTGGGGATGGTGGGGCATCAGCACCGGGAATGGCACATGTTTAGTGGCCAGGACAGGGGCCATTAGCATCAGGAATGGCACAATAACAGTGCTAGAAATGGCACACCACAACCACTGGAAATAGCATGGCTTTACTGCCAGGGACAGTAAGGCATCAGCACTAGGAATAGCACAGGACAAATGCTGGGAACAGTGGGGCATCAGTGCTGTAGACAGCAGGGCATTAGTGCTGGGAATGGCAGAGCACCTGTGCCAGAACAGCAGGGCATTAGCATCAGGAATAGGGGGACATCAATGCCGGGAATGGCAGAGCGTTAGTGCCAGGAACAGTAGGGAATTAATACCAGGACTGGCACAGCATTAGTGCTAGGGACAGCAGGGCAGTAGAGCCAGAAATGGCACATTTACTTTGAGGACATCATGTTTGCACTGCGGGTGGCACAGTGTTAAAGTGGGGAATAGAGAGGCTAGCACTGGGAACAGTGAAGCATTACCACTAGGGACATCATGTTTGCACCAGGGACGAGGTGCCCACCTACATGCAGAGTCCTACCTGGTCCAGCTGCTTCTGGATCTTGCTCTGCTGCTCCGTCACCAGCTTCAGCTTCTCGGCGTCAGCCTCGGGGAACTCCCGTCCAGCTTTCTTGGCCGTTCGCTGCTTGGCACACAGCGCCTTGCGGGACTTGCGGTGTGCCCCGATCTGCTCCTCCAGCACCTTCAGCTGCATCTGCAGCAGCTGCTGCGTGTGGAACAGCCACTCCTCGTACTGCCGCTGGTCAGCCTCGTCTGTGGGATGGGGAGAGGGCTCAGATCAGTGGGGACCCCAGGTAAGCAGAGACCCTGGGCCAGCAGAGACCCCGGGTCAGTGGGGACCGCAGCTCCCAGGGGTTGGGTGAACCCTGTCCCACACCAGCCCGGCCCTGCTGTGCCAGTACTCACTGATGACACCCTGTGCAAAGGTGGGTGGGTTGGGGCGAGCCTGGGTCGGGTCTGTGCCGCTCCGCTCCTGGCAGAAAGGGGAGCGTTCAGGACACATGCTGTGGATTTCTGTCCTCTCCCCACAGTCCCCACCCCCTCAGAGAGCCAGAAAAATACCAGTTCTGGCCTGGTAGCCCTAAGAGACCCCTGTAGGAACTCTGGACACCCCACTCACCTGCCCGCTCCCAGCCAATAAGTGGTTCTGCATCTCAGAGACAGCCGGGCCCCCAGAGAGCCGCTGGGCCAGCAGGGAAACCTGTTGCCTTTAGGGGACACAGACAGAGGCAGGGCATGGGCCAGAGCCAAAGCAACCTGCCTGCCTCACCCTGTGCCCCCCAGATCCTTATGCCTGTTACCTGTTCATGCCTGGGGCCACCCCAATGCTGCCCTGAGCCATCACCTTCTTGATGCCCTTCAATGCCACCATCTTAGCCTTGGCAATGGGGTCCATGATGTCCTCAGCTGCAAACTTGTCCAGGTCTGCTAGGACAGAGACCACAGCATGTTCAGCCCTAGGGACCCCACCCAAAATGGCTCTGTGCTCCCCCAAAACAACCACCCACAGCCCTTACCTGTGTCCGGGAAGAAGCTGTTGGCCAACTGCTGTTGCATGACGAGCTGGGGGGGCTTCAGGCCCAGGGTGGGGGGCTGTACCCCAGCCATCGGCTTCTGCACCAGCACCTGCTGCTGGCTCTGCTGCGGCTGCCCCAGGGCCACCTGCACCCCGTGGGGGGATGACAGCACGTGGGGCTGCCCAGAGCCCATGCCCATGTGGGGGGCCAGAGCTGGGCCCTGCTGGGGTGCGTTGAGCCGGGGGGGCTGTGGTGGCAGCAGAGGTGGCCGGGCCACCAGCCCCAGCTGGAGGGGTGTCTGTGGGGTGCCCAAACGGGGTGGCTGCCCCTCGGGAGGCTGCCCAGATGCCCCTGTGTGCAGCATGGGGTGCCCTGGGGCTGGGAGGTGGGGAGTGCCACGGGGCAAGTGGGCTGACATCTGCTGCTTCTTCTGCAGCTCCTTCTTCTCATGCTCCAGGAGGTCCTCGATGAGCAGCGGCAGCTCGCTGGCCACCAACGAGCTCTCCATCTTGTCCAAGTCATCTGCTGGAGAGTGCCGGGCACTGCCCAGCCCCAAGGCTCCGCTGTCCAGCTCGAACTTTTCCAGCAAGGGGTTGCTCTGGCCACCCAGCTGGGCAGTTGCCAGCCCACGGCCAGCACTGGTGTAGGGGTCTTTCTCCAGCACGGGGACGCCACCGTGGCCACTGCTGGAAAACTGAGTCAGGCTGATGCGAGTGGGGCCGGTGCTGGAGCTCAGGAGGGTCTGGCCAGGTTTGACGCTCAGGCCCAGGGAGGCAGAGATTTTATCTGTGCCCTGCAGTGCTTCTGACTTGACTGGCACCGGGAGGCGCTCGGGACCAGCGGTGGTGAACTGGCAGGGTGAGGTCTTCAGGCAGCCGTCCTCCAGCTTGGGCTTGACATCAGTGGGCAGCGAGCCAGCCTTTGCCTCCACACCCTGTGCCTTGAAAGCTGGGTCGGGGGCCAGCACAGTGCCCGTGGGGCAGGCAGAGAGTCCCAAGCCCATCCCAGACACCAGTCCTTCCTTGGGTACCTCCTGATCCTCCACAGATGGTGTAGCATCTTTGCTGTCCCCAGGGTCAGGGAGCTTCAAGGTGGGTGCTGGTGGTTCTGTCTTGAGCTGGGCCTCACGCTCAGCCTTCTCGTTGGCTGACTCGACCAAGCGCAGATGCTCATTGAAGATGTCCTTCTTGTCACCCGTGTCCAGCTCGGGATCAGTGTAGGCCAGCAGGTCGAACTCATCACCATTCAGCAGGTCATCAAGGTGGGGGTCTGCTGTCTCCAGGCTGTCCAAATTGTCCAAGTCATCATCCCCTTTGGCCACATCTGGATCCAGGCTAAGGTTGGCCAAATCATCATCATCTTCCAAGTCCTTGTGGGAGCCGAAGTCATCATCCAAATCAGGCTCCACGGGCACCTCACAGGGCAGCCGCCCCCCCTCCAGGCTCAGGTGGCTCTTCCCTGGGGCTGGCACAGGGTCTGGAGCGGGGCCATCCTTGGGACCCTCAGGGCGGAGGGTGGCACCAGAGGACAGTGGGCGTGGGGGGATGTGCTGCTGCAGCTCCAGGGTGGGGGCTGCCAGTGGCGGGACCGCCTTGGCGTGGGGCTGCTGGTGGCTGTTGCCCATCTCGGCTCCCTGTGGGGATGCAGGTGGCAGCGGTGCTGGAACCTTCTGAGACGGCAGCGCCTGCATGGGCATGACGGGGGTGCACAGGGCCTGGGGGGTGCCTTCCTCCCCGGACAGGAAAAAGCGAGGCCGGGGTGCCTGGGGGGCAAAGGGAGACCCCACGACACCCCCAGGTCCCTTCTGCACGTTGTGTCGCAGCTCGATGAAGGGAGCGCCCAGGGCAGCTGGTGAGGGGGGCACGGCCTCGGCAGGGGTGGGCAGGCGGGTGCCCAGGCTGCCCATGGGAGTCCCAGTGGCC
>VWZS01009491.1:64804-75372 GCA_013397075.1 Rhabdornis inornatus
CACCCCCCCATCCATCCCACCTGCAGGTATGGGGGGAACATGTCCTCCAACTTGCTCTTCTTCCGTCCCCGGCGCTTTTTCTTCTCATCTCCCTCTCCTGAGCCTGGATCCAGGCCAGCCTCAGCTGGGACATCACCTGGAGCCCCTGCAACAGCCCCCTCAGAAATGAACACCCGCCCCCCAGAAAGGGTCTGGGGCTGTTCCCGTGCCACCCGCACAGCACTGTGGGGTGCAACCCGAGCACCCCTCCACATCCCTGGGGGTGAGAAGGGAACAGGAAATGAAGAAAAAGAACGGTGCTGAGAAGGAAAAAGAAAAAAGGAGGGAAGGAAGGACTCCAGGTAGGACTCCAGGAGGGAAAAGGGGAAAACGGGAGCCACTGGGTCCTACCATCCTCAGGGTGTCCCTCAGTGCTCAGCCCCTCACGCCCCACATCCGGCAGCACCGCTGAGACCTTCTTGAGCCGCGTGTGGGATTTGCGCTGCCGCACCATGAACCCACCAATGCCTGGGGGGCAGAGAAGGAGGGAGGATCACAGTGGGGTCTAGGGGATCACAAAAGAGCCCGGAAGGGTTCAGGGCCTGCAGGACACTCACCAGGTCGGTACGGTTTGCGCTTCCTCTTCTTACACTCCTCAGGGTCCTCCAGCCCCTTCCCTGAGTCCCCATCAGCTCCAACGTCNTTGTCCCCCCCTCATGTGAAGGGACAGCCCTGTGCCAAGGAGATGGAGCTGAGACCCCCCAGCCCACTGTAGACAACACTCCAGTGCCAGAACAGCTGGATCTCCATTTGAAAAAGCGATCAGGGAAGTCACACTCCACCCATACCCACAACCCTCACCCCAATGGGGCGGCTGCAGCTCCCCCAGAGCCCTACCTGGATAATCCTGCTTGAGGTTGGGGAAGTTCATGTTGGCGTAGAGGACGGGGGAGATGGTGGAGAGCTCACCCAGCTCCTCGTCCTTCTCCCAGCGCTGCAAACTGCGCTGGTTGTAGGACAGCCCATCACCCTCACCCTCCGTCGTGGGGGTTGTGGGGGTCGAGGGGGTGGTGGCGGCCGAGCTGCTGGCCCAGGGGCTCTCAGGCTCGCAGTGGTCTGGGCTGAAGAAGCCACTCCGCTCCCTGAGTGGAGTGTTACAGGTTGTGAGAGAAGAGTGCGTCCCACCCACCCTACAGTTCAATCCCTCTGAGGAGGGACCCTCCAGCTCCTCGAAGTACCTGTTATCAAGGAATGGGGACTGGCAGACCCCCGAGTATGAGTCCAACGAGACGGATCCGGAGAGTGAGCCTAGGGAAACACTCCCTGCGAGGGAAAGGAGATGGGTTGCAGGGAAAGCAAAGCTGGCGCACCTGCGCTGGAGGTCCAAACAACCCCCAGATGGCACAACCCCCAAAATGCTTCTCACATTCACCCCTGGAGCAACAGGGAATACCCAAAAGCCTGGGCTCTCAGATACCACAGGCACCACTGCTTTCCAAACAGGTCAACCCCATGAGTTTGGCTTTCCTGGGGCTAGCAATGAGCCCTGCCCTTCACCACACTCTCCAGAGACCTCCTGGATGGCAGGGGCTCTGTCAGTTCCACCCACCTTGCCCCGAGAGCTGAAGGTCTCCTTGCAGGAACGGCCGCTGCGCTCGGCTGGGGTCCTGCCCGGCCTCCATCCCCGCAGCCACGCAGTTGAGGGGCTGCTCCCCGCGCTCCGCCGAGCCCAGCACGTCCTTGAAGAGCTGCTGCACGTCTTTGCTCTCCATCTTGGGTAGCTCTGCAGGGGCAAAAGCAGGAGCTGGGTGTGATGGGAAGTGGAGGAACCTCGGGGTTACGGTCCTGGGACCACCATCACTTCAGCAGAAGCGGGGGCACAGGATGGTCTCACCTTCCGTGGGGATCTTGTCGAGGTCAGAGCTTAGTGCTCCCTCGCCTGGGGTTGCTGGTTTTTCAGTGTCCCCACGGTCTGGGGAATCCTTCGGCTCATCAGCCCCTGTGAGGAAGAATCAAGAAGTGCCCTCAGCCCGCTGATGCCCCCCCGGCTCAGGGCTGGGGACCCCCACGGGGCAGCCCCCATCACCCAACAAGGGACAAGAGTCCCTCGGTCCTCCAGCGACACCGCGCCACGCGGGGGCGCTCTAGGCACCACTCTATGGTCACCGGCATCATGTGACTGACGAGGTATAGGGAACCATAGAGTTCAGCCCTGCCTAGAGCGGATCCCTCAACCATAGAGTTCCGTCTCGATAGTTGTGGGTGCCCTATGCCCTGCGGAGGACTCGGGTGTTGGGGGTCGCAGAGGGGTCCCCGTGCCTCACCCAGGTCCTCGGCCTTCGCGTCGTCCTTGCCATCATCATCGGGAGCGGCGGCGCTGCCGTCAGTGCTGTCGTCCCCTGCAGGATTCAGCGAGCAGGGTCAGGGCCCCTCGACCCCCAGCATCCCCCTACACCCGTCCATGGCAATGGCAGCTCCCCACAGTCCTTGGCATTCTCCAACGAGCCTCAGTCCACAGCAGCTGCTCACAATAGGGGTCCCCCCACAACCCCAGCAACCTGCAATATCCCCCCAAAACCCCCAACAACTCCAGGGAACCATAGCCAACAACCCCTCAGCCATCCCCATCCTGGGGACCCCAATAACTTCCAACAACTCCAGAGACAACCCCCAGCAAGCCCAGGGATCCCCCAGTCAAGTCCAAGGACCTCCAACCACACTAGGGACCCACAAGGACCCCGCACTAACCCCTGTAACGCCCTCCTGGTCAGCAGCCACGGCCTGGGTTACAGACCCACTCCTGGTCACACTCACCTCGGGGGTGGGTGGGGGTCTCCCTCCTGTCCAAGGTAACCCCCTGCAGTGCCCCAGTGAGGTTGGGGTCCCCCTTGGGCCTTGGGGCACCCTGGCCCAAGGAGGGGCGGGCAGTCCCGTCCCCCACCCCGCCTGCTGCCAGCAGCGCCTTCCTGCTCAGGTCCATCAGTGCCTTCCCAAAAAACGCTTCCTGGAATGGGAGGGTTCTGTCAGCATCAGGGGGNGTAGGACTCCAGGAGGGAAAAGGGGAAAACGGGAGCCACTGGGTCCTACCATCCTCAGGGTGTCCCTCAGTGCTCAGCCCCTCACGCCCCACATCCGGCAGCACCGCTGAGACCTTCTTGAGCCGCGTGTGGGATTTGCGCTGCCGCACCATGAACCCACCAATGCCTGGGGGGCAGAGAAGGAGGGAGGATCACAGTGGGGTCTAGGGGATCACAAAAGAGCCCGGAAGGGTTCAGGGCCTGCAGGACACTCACCAGGTCGGTACGGTTTGCGCTTCCTCTTCTTACACTCCTCAGGGTCCTCCAGCCCCTTCCCTGAGTCCCCATCAGCTCCAACGTCCCGGTCGGGGCTGGCCGGAGCCTCAAGCTTGATCTCACACTCCATGTGCTCCACACCCACTGCCAGGGGGGTGTACGTTAGTGGGGGTCCCCTGACACTCCCACACTGCAACCCCCCAGGTCTCCCACCAACACCCACCCTCAGCTTTGAGCAGCTCATCGGTGTCCAGGTCACCGTCCTTCTTGTCCTCAGGGCCCAGGGGGTCACCCCCCTCCAGCCCGCCATCCCCGTTGAGGGCGCCCGGGCGGCCCTTGCGCTGCCGCCGCTTGTGCAGGGGTGACAGGGTCAGGTTGCGCAGCACGGCCATCCCTGTCTCCGTCAGCCACACGCCCTCAAAGCGGAAATACTGGGGCTCTGAGGGGACAAACACCAGCGTTGGGGACAAATGCCAGCACTGGGTGTGTGGCCAGAAGAGGGCACACCCCAGGAACCCCACGGTGCTGCACATACCTGGATCCTTGGCTTTGATCATCTCTGCAGTAGGTGCGGGCACTGTGGTAGGAAAGCAAAGGGGCAGGTGAGTCCCCACACCACCCAAATGCTCTCCAGATACCCAGAGATCCCCCCTGCCACGTCAGCTCACCAGGTTTGACCACATAGGGCTGGCAGGCACTGCAGTCGAAGCCTTCATCCGCAGCCTGCTCCACCTCCTCCTCAGTGAAGAGGCTGTCGCACGCGGCGTGCAGCCACCTGCAGGCAGTGGGGGGACTTATCACACACCATGGCCCTGCCTGGAGGACCCCAGATTTGAGCCCCTCAAGCCCAGGGCACGGTGCTCACCGATCGCAGTGCCGGCACTGGATGAGCAGGTCGTCCTCCACGTACTTCTCGCGGCAGAAGGGGCAGACCACGAGGCTGGCACAGGGCGCGCAGTGCGTGTAGTTGTTCTGCCACTCGCAGTGGAAGCCAGGGGATGCAGCCCCACACTGCACACAGCACACGCACCTGCAGAGGGGGGCCCGAGGGGTCAGCACCAGCACCAAGCTCCCCCCGTGGCTCCCGGTGTGTCCCCCACGCACCACTTGCACTTCCAGCCGCCCTTGGGCACGGTCTGCAGCGGTGGGTCCAGGCAGTAGGTGTGGTAGCTGATGTCGCAGTCGTCGCAGAGCAGCAGGCGCGAGGGGTCGGAGGCTTTGCCGCACACCTCGCACACGATGCACTCCACGCAGCGCCAACCCTTCAGCAGCATCACCTTGGTGATCTGGGGACATGGGAGGGCAGCCACATGAGCCCTGGGCATTGGCCACAAGGGTCCCAGGCTTGGTGTGGCTGTGGGGGACACCCCAGGGCATGGCACGGATACACCAGAACACAACTCAACACACAGACATGCCAGGCACGACCTCGTGTGTGCCCCTGGGGGGCACAGCACAGTCCTGGGGTGGGGCCAGGGGTCCTGGGCCCTCTCCTCACCTTGCTGTTGACACAGTAGGGGTGGTAGCACTGGGAGCACTGGGAGCAGGCAAGGAGGTGCCCCTCAGCCCCACGCCCGAAGCTGCCGCACACCACGCACATGTCCTGGGTGGGGAGAGGTCATGAGTGAGGAGACAGCGGCTGGCAAAGGAGAGACAGAGTCTGTCCCATCCTGCCCGTCTGTCCATCCTGCCATGCCCTGCTTACCTGCATGAGCACAAACTTGTCAGTGTTGGAGAAGAGGACAACCGTGTTCTGCATTGTGTCATCATCATCCTCGTCATCCTCCTTGCTGGGTGAACTCTCCACGTCAGCGAGCTGAGGACAGAGCAGGAGGCTCAGCACTGAGGAAAGCCTCTCTGTGCAGTCTGGGGGGCACCAGGAAGACGCAGGGGCAGCAGAACCCCTCCTCAGGGGGAAGCTCTGTACCTGCCCCATGCTTTTGTGGTGATGCCCCAGACTGAGCGATGTCCCAGGCAGTTCCACCTCCCATGAGATCCCAATCCACCCCACACTAAAGGTTCTTAAGTCTTTCCAAGGGAGGGATGTTGGGAAAGGGGATGGGAGAGACTCTCAGCTCGCAGCCAAACAGCTCAAGGATTCCCTGGACCCCACCTCTGCCCCAGCCCAGCCTTACTGCCAAGGTGTCAACAGACGAGGTGGTCGACTTCAGGCGCGCACGGCCCCGGCCTCGGCCCCCATGGGACCCACCTCGGGGGCGTCTCCGCCCAGGGAAGCTGCTGCTTCGACCCTGTGGCGAAGGGGAGAGGGGAGTTACAGCACCGGGGGGGGAACAGTGGGACCTCTGTGCCAGGGCAGCAGAGGGGCACTGCCCCCATCCACCCCACCATGCACTGAGCCCTTGCCTACTTGCTGCAGGGGCAGCCCAGGGAGGGCACGTGGCACCAGAGACGTGAGGGGTCCCCACAAAATCATGGTAAGTGGGGTCTCCCTGTACCTGCTTGACACGGGAGCGCCCCGGAGAGCTGCGGCGCCGGCTCTTGTCCCCGTCACCCTTGGCTGCTGGCTCGAAGAGCAGCGAGTCATCAGTCTCAGCACCCAGCGGCAGCGACCCTGCATCCTCCTTCTGCAGGCTGGCATCAGCCGAGGCCGGGCCCAGCTCAGGGGACAGCGACCCCCCACCCTCAGGATCTGGGGATCCCAGCAGTGGCTCCGAGCCGGGGAAGCTGCTGCTCGTGTCCCCCTGGCTCAGGTTGGAGATCTCATTGAGGATGTCGGGCCGTGGGCGCAGTGCAGGGGGCTCAGGGCACCCCTCCTCCCCGTGCCCCAGCAGCTTCTCGCTGGTAGTGCACACCTCCATGGGGGTCTCAGGGCCCAGCTCCTCCGGTTCCAGGAGCAGGGGTGACCCCGAAGGGGACCCCTTAACTTCAGGGTCCCCCCCAGCCCGGCCTTCTTCCAGCGCATCCTCCTCACTGAGTGGAGGGGAGCTTCCACTGGTGCCCTCCCTCTCCAGCCTTGGCGCCTCTTCTTCCTCCTCTTCCTCCTCCTCAGGCAGGCCTGGGAAGGGCCCCAGCTCAGGGGCTGGGCTGCCGTGGGGAGCATCTCCAGGGGGGCTGGCTGGGGTCTCCCCCTCACCACTGGCCATCTCCATCTCCTCATCCTCAGGTGGCTCAGTGGGGGCCAGGGTGACAGCAGGGGAGCCCAGGGGTGGCGGTGGGGAGCCAGGGGGGTCGGTGTCCATGGCGGTGCCAGGGCTGCCAGGGGGCTCAGGCAGAGCTGGGATGGGGGGCTCGAGCACCTCGTCCTCCTTGGCATCAGGGGAGGGGGCTGGGGTCCGTGCAGGTGAGATGGCACGGAGAGCTAGGGGTAGAGAGGGGAGAAGAGTGATATCACTGCCCCCCTACAGACATCCATCCACCCCAATCCCAACTCTGGTGTTTCCCCAGACCCACCTGGGGGAGCTGAGGGTGGGGGTGTCATCTCAGGGGGCAGCGAGGGCTCTGGCTCCAGCTCCATCTCCTCCTCGGGCAGCACCTCTGGAGCCAGGGCTGGCGCTTCCTCTGCCACTGTCACCTCGGGGAGGAGACCTGGGGGATAGGGATGGGGTGAGGGCGTTCCCTCTACTCCCCTGTGCCACCCAGCCTGGGACTGAGAGGCATGACCCTCTCCCAGCTCCCCACATACCCCAACACCGGGCACCAGCACATGAAAATAGGAGGAATATGGGCATCAGGCAAAGCCAGTGCTGGGAGAAGCCCCCGGTGCAGGACCCCCACACCCCCTGGAGAAAACAGGAGGGGAAAGAGGACAGTGAAAGGTCCCCAAATTACCTGGTGGTTTCAGGTCCTCCTCGGGGTGCAGTTCACTGGGGACCAGCTCTTCAGGGGGTAACTCAACAAGGGGAGGCTCTTCAGGGCTCAGCTTCTCAGGGGGCAGCGCTTCGGGAGGAGCTTCCTTGGGGAGCAGCTCAACAGGGGGTGGTTCATTGGGGGGCAGCTTCTCGAGGGGCAGCTCCTCAAGGGGCAGCTCCTCAAGGGGTGCCTTGTTGAGGGGCAGCTCTTCCAGGGGTGGCTTGCTGAGAGGCAGCTCCTCAAGAGGTGGCTCACTGAGGGGCTGCTCATCGAGGGGAGATTTAGGAGGTGACCCACTGGGGGGCAGCTTGTCAGGGGGTGATTTGTCAATGGGCAATACTTCAGGGGGCAGCTCATGGGGGGGTGACTTTTCAAACGCTGGTGTCTCAGGGGGCAGCTCAGCAAGGGGAGGGACATCGAGGGGCAGCTCATTGTGGGGTGGTTCAGTGGGGGGCAACTCCTCAGGGGAGGGTCTGCCAGGGAGCAGCTCAGCAAGGGATGGTGTCTCAAGGGGCAGCTCCTCAGAGGGAGGCTCCTCGGGGGGCAGCATGAGAGCAAGGGGCTCCTCAGGGGGCTGCACATCAGGAGGCTGAATGTCAAAGGGCTGCGTGTCAGGGAGCGGCTGATCGAGGGGCAGTTCGTCAGAGGGCAGTTCTTCGGGAGGTCCCTCACTGGGAGGCACCTCCACAGAGGCCAGCTCGCCAAGAGGAGACTCGGCACTGCCTAGGGGAGCCTCCTTGGGGTCTGGGGGTGCCTCTTTGGGGTCTGGGGGTGTCTCGTTGGCGTCCACAAGGGGCTGCGTCTCCTCGTCACCTTCCAGGGGCTCCAGCTCAGGCGGAGGCACGGGTGCATCTGTCGGCTCACTGGGGGCAGGGGACTCTGACCTGGCATGGGGGAAAACCTGGGTGAGGGGGCAGCCACCCTGCCCCCAAGGCTGTGGGACACATCCCTCACCCACAAAGGGCC
Source organism: Rhabdornis inornatus (assembly GCA_013397075.1). Taxonomy (NCBI): domain Eukaryota; kingdom Metazoa; phylum Chordata; class Aves; order Passeriformes; family Rhabdornithidae; genus Rhabdornis; species Rhabdornis inornatus. The sequence goes on from VWZS01009491.1 coordinate 72,853, forward strand.
AGACCCTCCCTCCATACCAGCACCCCCATCCCCACTCACATCTGGGTGGGCAGGTCAGGCCATGGTGAGTGTTCTGGGGCCGTGGGGACATCGGCCGTGCTACGGCGCTGCTGGCAGTCCCCACACACCGTAGACCCCAGGGACCAATGGCAGCTGGAGTCGACCCCCACGGGGTGCTGGCCGCAGTCTGGGCAGACCCAGCAGTTCTGGGGGGAAGCAGAGATGTGTCAGGGAGTGCAGTGGAGGGGGCAGGCACCCTGTACCCCAAAGTGAGAGCAGGACATACCCTGCACTTCCAGGAGCCGGTGGGGAGGCCCTGGGTGGCTGGCTCCATGCAGGAGGTGTGGTAGCCCTTGTCACACGCCTCGCACACCAGCATTGCCGAGTCCTGGCCGCGCTGCCTGTGGGGCACAGGGGCAAGTGAGGGCTGGCACCCCTACTTGGGTGCTTGTCCCACTCCCCACTGTGAGGCTGCGGGCTCACCTGCAGGTTTGGCACACTTTGCACTCGGGGCACTGCCAGCCTGAGCGCTTGCGAGGTGTCAGGGAGATGTCCAGGCAGGTCCCATGGAAGTGCTGCCCGCAGCTGGTGCAGAACACCAGGTCCCGCAGGTCACCTGGCCCTTTGCACACCGAGCACCGCGCGTCCTCTGTCAGCCACGAGAGAAGAGGGTCAGGGTCGCCAACTTACGGCTCTACCCCACCAGGACACCTCACTAGGGTCCCAGCACCCAGGGGTGGTGTCCCCAGCCCCACGAACCCATGTCCACAGCTTCAGCCATGTGCTCAGGGCAGAGCAGCCGCAAAGTCTTCATGGACTGGAAACAGCCGCTGGCGGCGGCACAGGGGAAGTGGTAGAGGCGGGAGCAGCCGGTGGCCGCCCGGCATGGGATGGTGGCCCCCGCCCGCCCGCAGCGTTCACATTTCTGAGGGCAGAGGAGTCCAGGGGGTCAGCGCTGCTGCAGAGCAGCCAAACCAAGCCCCTGCCATCCCCCTGGACCCCTCAGCATCCGCTCACCTGTGAGATCCCTGAGAAAACAGCTCTGGCCACGCTGGCCACCTCTGGCCCTGCACCAGCCGCCCAGGCCGCACACCAGTGGTGCACCCAGCAGTGCCCTGTGGGGAGGGGGCGTCAGGGACAGCTTGGGGACACCCAGGTGGCAGGATGGGGACCCCCGTGCTGTGACCACACTCACCTGTCGGCTCAAAGAGCTGTGCTGGGGTCACCCCCTCGGAGAAGCCAATCTGTGCCAGGCTGTCACCCACCAGCTCTGGCTCTGGGGGTAGCTGGCTGGGCCCTGGGGGAGGCTGGCCAGGCCCATCAGGGGGCTCGTGGCCCACCAGCCGCTCGGGCCAGTCGGGCACTGGCTCGAAGCGCTGCAGCTCCCGCTGCCCGTGTAGGCTCCAGTCCCCACAGTTGCAGAGGGCACAGCGGCGGCCCAACAGGCTAGGAGAGGGCAATAGTGGATGTCAGAGATATTCAGGACCAACCCCAATAGCTCCACGCCACCCCCGAGTCCTCCCACCCTCACCTGCCAGCTTCAGGAGGTCCCTCTGTGCCCGTGCTCTCCAGCTCTGGCCCTGCAGAGGCTCCTTCAGGGGGTTTCAGGGGTTCCCCCTCGGCGCTGCCCATGTCCTCCGAGGCCATCACCCCATCGGCTGTAGGGAGAAGGGGTGTCACCATCACAGGGGAAACAGGGTCAGGTCCCCAAATTCCTGCCCTGGCTCACCTGGTGCGGCTGCATCCTTCTCCTCGCTGGGCACCTTCTGTTCGTCCATCCTGCCTCCGGCGTTCCTGGGGGGCCACAGCTGTAGGGGGGGCATCCATCAGCACCAGGGATGATGACACCTTCCCTGGCAGCCTTGCAGCCCTCCATAACCCTCTACCCAAGGGACAGGGCAGCATCTTCCCATCATTCTCCCCAAGGCAATTTGTAGGCTCTGGGACTGGGAATATCCCCTGCTGCTGGGGAGTCCAGGAGACCCCCTGGCCTCACCCATACCCCCCTGCCCTCCTAGGTCCTCCCCAAATCCAGGCAGTAACACCCTAACATATCTAGGGCAACCAAATCCCTAAGTGACCTCGATTAAACTGTGGGGGAAAGGGGATCAGTGACCCCAGCTCTACCCCACACACGAGCACCCCAGGGAGTCACCAAGACCCCTGAGGAGCCCTCGGGACCCTCTCAGGAGCACACCCAGTGCTCACAGCGAAGTTGAGACCCCCCCAGTGCCTCCCACGTGGGGGATCTTCGGGGAGAATTTAGGATTCAGCAGAAAACGGGGTCCCCACCACCAACACCTGCCTGTGCCTCTACTTCCTCAGGCGCAGCACCAATCCTGCACATTACAGGGGTCCCGGGATAGATGCAGGGGGAAGACTCACCCCAAAACACGACACACAAACCTGGGGGGGGGCATGCCCTGATCTGCAGCCGCTCCCTCCCACCGCTGTCTCATGCGCACCCCAAAAACCCGAGACGGCTCCGGCACCGCGGGGGCAGAGGAGGAGACTCCAAAC
>VWZS01009491.1:85674-96212 GCA_013397075.1 Rhabdornis inornatus
GATGGGTGGGGGGCCGGTTCCCGGGTAGTTTCCGCTGACCCTCCGTCCCAGGAGGTGAAGCCTCTGCTTTGCCCCTCATTTGGGGTAGATCAGCCCATACCCCGAAGCCTCCCGGAGCCCCCCAACACCCCCGGGCTCCCTCAGCCCGGGCAGCGGGCAGAGAGCTACGCTCGCCTATGGCCCTGCCTGGAAGAAGCTCGTTAACCCCAACCAGGAAGAGGGTTAATTATGGCCCCATCGGGGCCATAGGGAGGGGTACGGCTGAGAGCCCCCCAAGGCAGGGACACCCCGCCCCTGCCCTCTTCCTACTCGGCCCTGCCCTCGGGAGGAATAAAACCCCCAGATTCAAGTATTTTTATATAAAAACAAACACTATTTATTTCTCCAAACAAGTTCTGTGGTAACAGAGACCCAATGTACTCATCACATCAAGCTGCCGGGGGGGGGGCGCCTGTCCCCTGCACCCCAGGCCCCCCTATTAGGGACCCCAAGGGCCTCAGAGTGGGCAAGAGTCAACCAGTGTCCCCCTGCAGCCCCAGAGTGACACAGGGATGGAGTGTGGAGTGACTCTGGGCAGGGAGCACACGACCCCCTCCCACAGTGTCAGGACAGTGCCCAGGTGGGGCGATATTTAAAACTCAACCAGACCCCAGGGAGCAGCCAGGGGAGGTCGGGGGGGGCCCGGCCATTCTTGCACGAGGTATGTAAACGGGGGGTGGGGGGGCTGCAGCCAGCACAGCCTCGGGGGGCCCCACACCCCGTGGGATGTGTGATGGGGATGTGGCTCAAGGCCAAGGCTCAGTAGTACAACACACTGAGACAGAGAAGGGGGGGCACCCCCCAAAGGTGTCTCAGCTCTCCCTGAGGGGCTCTGATGTCCCTGAGGTACCAGGCGCTGTCACGGCCACCTCTGTGGCTGGCAGCCACTCTGGGGGCCACCACAGTGGGGAGGACAAGTCCCTGTCCCCCAAGCCTAGTAGGGCTTGCTGCGGGTCCGGCAGCGCGTCACAGGCAGCGGCAGCTTGTGCAGACCTGGATACAGGGAGAGTGTGAGAGCCAGGGTGGGGGACAGGGGACACCCCAGCACCCATCCCTGTGTCCCTATGTCCCTGTCCTCACCAAAGGCACGGATGAGCTCTGCCTGGACTGCCCAGGAGACCCTTTTCACCAGGCAGAGCGTGGTGAGCCCCGCAAAGCCCATGTTGTAGAGGAAAACAATGTAGAAGTTCCCCAACCAGTTGAAGCGGCCAAAATCCCCCAGGAGGTCAAAACGGGTGATCCCTGCACAGGGGTGAGGTACACTGGTCAGGGCACTGCAATCCTGGGGGACACCCCCAACCAGGCATCTGATCCCTCTAGGAGGCTCACCCAGTGTCCTGGAGAAGACGGGCAGTGCTGAGCTGAGCACCAGCAAGGAGACACAGTTCCCGATGATCTGGGGAGAAGGAGGAGGTTTGGGGGGGCAGTGCTGCTGCAGGGAACCCCCAGGCTGGGGAAGGGGTTTTCCAGATGCCAGGGAACCACTGGGGGGGGTCCTGCCTGGAATGGGACCCTGTCCTCCCACTCAGGGACACCACAAGCAGTGCACAGGGACACACTGTGGGGAACAGGGTCCTGCACCCCCACAGGAGCCCCCCAGCCCCGTTGCAGTGCTCCCACCTTGGTGAGGGGCGTGTCCTGCCGCTCTGGCAGCAGGCGAGTGAATAGGGGGGAGCTGTAGAAGCCCACAACAGAGGAGACCATTAGGTAGCTGCAAGGAGTGTTAAGGAGGAAAACAGGATGGGATGGCGCTGGGAACAGTGTTGGGGACACAAGGGACATCACTGAGGACACAAGTGCCCTCCTGAAGGATACAAAATGAGGACAACCTGCAGTGCAGCTCCAAAGGAACCAAAGATGGAGAAGGAAACCTGGCCCAGGGGTGCATCCTGCAGGAAGAGGAGGGCACAGGTTGGGGACGAATGGTCCCCAGACCTGCGACGGACCATGAGCTGTCCCTTCCCCCCACTCAGGTACCTGGATGCCCCGTGGCATCGCGGCATCATCCAGCAGCAGCTCCAGGACGTGGAAGCAGACAATGAGCACAGAGATGCCCTGGGAGGAGCAGGGAGGGAGTGAGGGCAGTGGTGAGGACAGGGACAACCCCCAGCTCCCCTGGGAGCCCAGGGCCACTCACGGTCAGTGCCAGGAGGCCCAGCATGGCCAGGGGGTAGCCCAGGTTCCTCTGCCAGGGCGATGCTTGGTGCCGCAGCTCTGTGGGGAGGATGTGCCCAGGTGAGAGGAGAGCACAGCTCCCACCCAAGGAAAGGCGGGAGACTGAGGGGGCCCCAAAGTGCCAGGATGGGGTGCAACAGCCCCCAGCCCATCTCCCACCCACCCTCCCTCCACAGAGCATGGATTGCCAGGATTCCAGTGCTCCCAGTGCCAAGCTGGAGGGAACCCAGTCCTGGCCTTCCCCCTGCCAGGCTCCTCACCCAGTTTCCGCCTCTTGCTCCGGATGGCAAAGAATTGCTCCCGCAGCATCTCCATGTCCAGATTCAGCCAGCAGGAAGCTTTGCCTGCTGGGGGGAGACCCAAGGGGCTCAGGGGGGATGAGGGCTCCTATGTGGTTGGGTAAAGGGGCCCCTAGTCCACCCCCTGCTCCCCTTTCCCAGCCAGCAGTACCCACCAGCGCGGATCCTGTGGGACACAGCAGCTTCCTCAAACCTCGTGCAGCTCAGCTGCTCATCCAGGTCTTCCAGGAGCTGGGGATAGGTGAGGAGCCTGTGAGTGGCTGCAGGGGTGTGTGAATGGCTCCCCATGCCTGAGGTGGGAGCCCAGGCAGCCCTGGGGGCAGTCACCCCCAAAGCTGGGGCAGAGGGATTGTGGGGGACACCTTACCCGGGGTTTCACCAGCAGCTTCCCAGTGACAGTGAACATGGTGGAGAGGCCAAAGGGGGTGCACACTGTCGTAGGAGGAGAGGCTGAACAGGAGGTGCCCTACCATCCTACCGCTCCCCACACCCCCAGAAGGATCCTGGAGGCTTCAGCCATGAACCACAGCCCCTCCAGATCCCAATTGTATGGAGCACCACCAGGGCCTCATGGGGACACAACTTACAAAGCAGAAGCAGGACGCCAAAAAGTGAGATGCAGGAGTAGAGGTAGGGCAGATAATATTCCCAGAGATCTGTGGAGACAGCGGGATCGGGACAGTGGCACCAGAGATCCCTTGTTCCATTCATTACCACAGTCTCATCCTGGAGCAGGGGGAGCCCAGCACATCCCAGCAGCACCCACCATAGAGTGACTGGCGACTGGCAGCATCGTTGCCCACGATGGCAGAGGCCACCCAGACCATGCCCAGCACCAGCAGTGTCAGCAGCAGCAGCACCACCGACGTCTCATACACCCTGGCCATGATGCCCTGCAGGAGCTGGATTAGCAGGGAGCCACAGAGGAGGGGACAGGGGGGACGTGTTTTGGGCAGGGGTTTGCAGAATCACCCACCTTCTTGGATCCTGCAAACCCTTCTGACTCAGTGAAAAAGTAGGCAAAGGGCATGAGGAAGACCAGGGACATATTGGAGAAGAGGAAGACCAAATTCCAGAGGCCTGGAAGAGGGGGAACAGCATGGAGTGAGCTCCCAGGCGGGGCAACTCTGACCGACAGATTTTGGGGACACCCCAGGGTCACCCCATGCACGCACCATGAATAAGGGAGCCATTCAGCCACTGGATGTAGTAGTTCTGGGGGAAGGAGAGCAGCACCTCGTTGCTGATGATGGAGAAGGGCAGGAGGAGGACGGCACCCAGTGCCACAGCCAGGGTGAAGGTACAGAGCCCCAACCTGCCCGAGGGAAAAGCATCATCTCTGGGTCAGGGCTCCTCTGGGTGTCACAGCCTGGCTCTGCCACCCAGCATCACCAGCACCCACAGGACATGGTGTCCTGGCTGAGGAAGAGGAATCAGGGACAGGCAGGAACTTACGCAATCCTGTTGACAGCAGCATCCTCGTCATCGTGAACTGCAGGGACAAAATCCCAAACCAAAGGGCTGGGGGAGGTAGGGCTGCCCAGAGCATCGCTCCCTGCCCCCTGCCCAAGTTCTCCCATCTCCAAATGCTGCAGAAATCCTCCCAGGGAATTTGGGCTTTGCTCCCACCTAGGGCAGCTGGTGGATGCCTGGCAGCAATTGGTGTCACAGCAATCAGGCTGTGGCAGGACCAGGGCTCCTGGGGGAGGCCGAAAGCAATGGAGGAACAGGAAGAGCCCTCGGGAGGCTGAATGTGGCTGTAAGGGCTGCCTGGCTCTGGCAGCTCCTGCTCTCTTACCTCCCGTGAAATCCGTGTGCTTCTTAAAGTGGGTTATGATGAAGTGGCAGAGGATGTAGAGGCTGGCAAAGAGCAGGGCACAGATCTGGGGGCAGAGGAGTGTGAGCACTGTAGGCATGCCCTGAGGGCAGCATTCCTACCCCAGCTCCTACCCCTGGTGATGCTGCCAGCCCTGGGGCTTGTCAGCTCCACCCTATTTGTTTTTCCACTCCTGGCCCTGGCTACACCCCACTCGTGTGCTCAGACCTATCTGTTTAATGAGGGCTGCACACAGGGTTCACACATGGATGCCCACAAACTGGCACAGCACCCAGGCCAGGGGGCTGAGAGCCCACCCAGGTCTGGATCAGCCTGTGCTGGCAAATCTGTGACCGCGTGGGACATCCCTGAAGTGCCCGATCCCACAGCTCTTGCCTTGCTGGCACCAGCACCCAGCAGAGCCACGGGAACAGCCTTGAATCAGGCGCCAAGGACATCTGCAGTGTCCCTCCCGCCCCCGCTGGAACGCCGAGGTCAAGCCAGAGCAGGCGATGTTCAGGAAACACGGCGACCTTTCATCCCACTGGGTGCGCGTCAGGATGAGGAAAGGTCGCCTGAATCCTCCACCTTGGCACAGGTGCAGTGGGAAGCAGCTGTGGCACCTCCCTTCTTCCTGATTGGGGTGCTCTGACCCTTGCTGAGGGTCCCCAGGATCTGCCAGTGGGGTGGAAGGGAGCCCCCAGGGCTGGCCCAGCTCTGGGCTCCCAGAAGGGCAATGCCCAGTAGTTTCTTCTGCTCCTGCTCCCACCCAGTGAAGGGTCTCAGGCCGCAGGTTCCCTCCTGCCATGGGCTGTACCGCCCAGACCAACGCTCTGACTGGTGGGGGGAGCCCCAACTCCTCCTGTACTCAGTGAAGTCGTGCCGAGTTTTGTGCTGCCTGTGCTAAGCCAGGGGCTCCAGGGCAAGATGCAGCTCCCTGGGATGGAGGTCTGGGGGGCTCCAGGGCAGAGGTGCCAGGCTCTGGCCACCAGGCACCGAATGTGGCTGTGGCAAGGTAGCCCCGGCACTGCTGGTCACAGCCCACTTGGCTGCCCTGCATGCAGCATCCCAAGGCCCTTAGGAGATGCCACGACCAGAACGTCCAGGTCATTCCTAACCCTGGGCCTGTGGCAGTGGGAGCAGAGGAACAGACCCACCCAGCTGGCTCCTCTGCGGTACCCGAGGTTTAGGGGGCTTTGTAAGGTCCCTTCCTGCTGGCACTGAGCTGCTGGCCTGGGGACAAGGAGCCCGGCATGGCCCTGGCCCAGCTCTGACACCATCACAGCCCAGCACTCCAACCCCTCCCAGCACGACGGGACCGCAGCTGGCATTGCTGGAGCCGGCAGAGGGGTCGCGGCGGGGGTTCAGCAGGGTCCGGCCCAGGGACCTCGCTATCTGCTGGGCACACGCAGCCGCGCCGGCTCTGGCCCCGATAAGCGCGGGGTTTGGAGCACTGCCACAGCCGGGCCGTAGAGCTGCCACCGGGGGTCCCGGCAGTCCCATGGAGGGCTACGAGCTCCTAGCCCCCCTCCCACCTCTCCCCGCCACACCAGGGCCCTTCCCCCGCCCTCCGCCCCTCACCGCGCCCCCCGGGCACTCACGATGCACTCGCGGACCCTCTCGTGGAAGAGCTGCTCCCGCACGGCCAGCGCGTCCTGCTCCACAGGGGCCATAGTGCGGCCAGCATGGCAGGGCCGGGCGGGGCTGCCGCGGGCAGGGGGAGGACGGCAAGGCCGGTACCGCCGGCCCGGTGCAGCCTCTCCGGTACCGCCGGGAATCGCCGCTCGCAGCCCGCCGGGTCCAGCCCAGCGCCGCCGCGGGTGGCCCCGCCCCTCCTGTGACTCCGCCCCCTGCGTCCGGTCCTCGCTACAAAGTGTCTGCAACCCAAAGGCGCCCGGAAGGCCCCGCCCCCTGTCGCCATTGGCTCCCAGAGCTGAATGAGACGAAGCTCATTGGTCGAAGCGCGGCGCGCCGCGCGCTGACTGGCTGAGCCCGCCCGCAGCTCCCACGGGCCCGTGGCCCCAGCGCACCTCCTGGAATTATGAGCAGGGATGGAGTTAATCCGGGGACACGGCTAATCCCGGGCGCGATAATCCCGGAGAGCCGCGGGGGGCAGGACTGGGCTCCTGAGCACTGGGGGCACCGAGCAGGGCGTGGCTCCCGCTATGGGGGATCACAGACAGCTCATGGAGCCCAGCAGGACCCCCGGTGAGGCCCCACCGCGTGGAATCCAGGAATGTGGGGACTCACCCCCCCAGCTAGCAGAGCAGGGGAGGGCTGGCCAGCTCGGGTAGCAACAGTACCATGCCAGCTGCCTCACTGGGCACAGACAATAGGGACAGTCTATTCCCACGGGATGGGGCCAGCCGGCCCAGGCAAGAGCAGGCGCTGACACAGAGGGTTTGTATGCAACACAGTGTCGTTTCTCTTAAAGCCTTTTATTCACAGACACGGTACAGACACATGGAAAATCTGCATGATCACATCCGAGAGGGCAGCATACCCCTGGCTGGGCCCACAGGGCCAAACCTGAGCAGTGCACAAGGAAGCTCGTGTTTGAAGCAGACATTTCGTGGACATGCGACAGCAACAGAAGGAACCCAGCGTTTAGTATTCCTCCCCTTCCTCCTCTCCTTCCCCTTCCACAGAATCCACCCCCACCTCCTCATAATCCTTCTCCAGGGCAGCCATATCCTCACGGGCCTCCGAGAACTCCCCCTCCTCCATGCCCTCCCCCACGTACCAGTGCACGAACGCCCGCTTGGCGTACATCAGGTCAAACTTGTGGTCCAGGCGGGCCCAGGCCTCGGCGATGGCCGTGGTGTTGCTCAGCATGCACACGGCACGCTGCACCTTGGCCAGGTCGCCCCCGGGCACCACCGTGGGCGGCTGGTAGTTGATGCCCACCTTGAAGCCAGTGGGGCACCAGTCCACAAACTGGATGCTACGCTTGGTCTTGATGGTGGCGATGGCGGCGTTGACATCCTTGGGCACCACGTCCCCGCGGTACAGCAGGCAGCACGCCATGTACTTGCCGTGCCGCGGGTCACACTTCACCATCTGGTTGGCCGGCTCGAAGCAGGCATTGGTGATTTCGGCCACCGAGAGCTGCTCGTGATAAGCCTTCTCAGCAGAGATGACCGGGGCATAGGTGGCCAGAGGGAAGTGGATGCGGGGGTACGGCACCAGGTTGGTCTGGAATTCTGTCAGGTCGACATTCAGGGCTCCGTCAAAGCGCAGCGAGGCCGTGATGGAGGACACGATCTGGCTGATGAGGCGGTTCAGGTTGGTGTAGGTGGGACGCTCGATGTCCAGGTTGCGGCGACAGATGTCGTAGATGGCCTCGTTGTCCACCATGAAGGCACAGTCAGAGTGCTCCAGGGTGGTGTGGGTGGTGAGGATGGAGTTGTAGGGCTCCACCACGGCCGTGGACACCTGCGGGGCCGGGTAGATGGAGAACTCCAGCTTGGACTTCTTGCCATAGTCGACAGAGAGCCGCTCCATCAGCAGGGAGGTGAAGCCAGAGCCGGTGCCACCGCCAAAGCTGTGGAACACCAGGAAGCCCTGCAGCCCTGTGCACTGGTCAGCCTGCAAGGTGGGAAGAGGAAAACAAGACCAAACTCTCAGTATTTCTGAATTTCAGCTGCACTCACTTGCCCAGGAAGACACATATTTCCCCCAAGGATCTTTGACTTTTGGGGCACCTCTGCCCACTCCACTTCCAGCCACCGCACTTGGTGATCCAAAATGACCTGCCCTAAGGAAAAGAGACCCCCTCCTGCCCTCTCCCTTCAGCTGCTTCCTCCTGTGACCCTAGCAATCTGCTTGAAGGAAGGGGGAATCCACTTGAGCTGTCCCAGCAAGAGTTAAATACTTGGCACAGCTGCTCATAAGCAGTTGGTCAAGCAGGATCAGAGTCCAGATCAAGGAGAAACCTCACATGACCTTAAAAAAGGCATGTAATAAGGTCTTCTAGGGACAGAAATGACACAGATTCCCACAAGCCCATCGCACCCCTGGAACATGCCATGCTCAGGGTGTACATCCTGGCCTGGTGGGGTTGCAGAGTCCTGAGTAAAGGGATTCAGGTGAAGGGGAAGAGGTTGGTCCTGATCACTTAGAGGATACAGAGCCCATAGGGAGCCAGTGTGCTGCAGGTTAACACATGACTCCCAACAGATCCATCCAGATCCTAGAGATATGACAGGGATCATGCAGGTCCCACCAGGAAGGCAGGAGGTCTCTCCTGGGACAACTCTACCCTCTGCCCCAAAGTGCTGATGGGCTGAGCAGGACCTGCCCAGGGACACCTGGAGCTTCCTTTTGTCCCCTCATCCCCCGTAGGGATGGACCCACCCCATGAGACCCCACAGGACACTCACCAGCTTGCGGATGCGGTCAAGGACCAGGTCGATGATCTCCTTGCCGATGGTGTAGTGCCCGCGGGCGTAGTTGTTGGCCGCATCCTCCTTGCCCGTGATCAGCTGCTCGGGGTGGAAGAGCTGCCGGTACGTCCCCGTGCGCACCTCGTCTGCGGGGACAGCCCCGGGCCCCGTTAGCACCCAGCGCCCGCTGCCAGCGCCCGCCCCTCCTCACCCGCCGCCCCCCGCGCCCTCACCGATCACCGTGGGCTCCAGGTCCACGAACACGGCCCGGGGCACGTGCTTGCCGGCGCCCGTCTCGCTGAAGAAGGTGTTGAAGGAGTCGTCCCCCCCGCCGATGGTCTTGTCGCTGGGCATCTGCCCGTCGGGCTGGATGCCGTGCTCCAGGCAGTACAGCTCCCAGCACGCATTGCCGATCTGCACGCCCGCTTGGCCCACGTGGATGGAGATGCACTCGCGCTGTGGGGGCACACACAGCACCGGGTCACCCCTTTTGTCCCACTCCAGCATCCACCAGGCTGGGAAGGGTCCCTCCCCAGGGTTGGATGGGGCCCGATCCTGCCTAGATGCACCCAATGTGCTCAGCTTTGGTGGTCCATCCTGCTCCCCCTCCTCAAGAGCTGAGACTCTGCATACCACAGAGAGCTAGGTATTGTGGTGCCCCACGGTTATTGCTGGTCCCCACTATTCCCAGTCTCCTCCATCCTTGTCTCCAATGTGGACGCCCCTCTGCTAGTGGCTGCCCATTACTCTCCTATCCCAGTTCAAGGATACCCCATATCCCAGGGAACATCCATTTTCTCCAGTGCAGAGCGTACTCGGCTCTGGGGGTTCCATCTTGCCCCTCCCAGGAGATGGGACCCTGCCCTCTGGGGGATAAAGAGATCTCACAGGGGCTCAAACTCAGCACCCCCAAACCCCAGTTTTGCCCTAGTGCCACCCCAACTAGTGGCCAAGCTTTGCTAGGGCCACGCAGGATCCGCAGAGGGATGTGTGCGGTGACATCCATGTTTGGGAACAGACTGCAGCCACCTGTGGGCAGCGCTCTGGGGGTCCCACACCCTGCAGCTGCCACCATCTGCTCCCAAATGGCGCCCAGGGAAGACATTTTCCAGCCAGGCAGCCTGGGCAGGGTGAGGTCGGGAGAAGGAGGAGGAAGAGGAAGCTCAGAGCTGCGGCGGGGCCCAGACTGCACCAGCTGACCCGAAACCGCGGGGATGGGCCGATGGCGTCACCCCCGGAGGGTCGCGCACATTCCCGGCCGCTCCCTGCCCCGCGCCACCTGCTCCGCGCGTTCCTCTCACACGGGGCTGGGGAGACCGGCCTTTGCGGGGGGATCTGGAGCGGAGCGTGGCCCGCATGACCCCCCGAGGAACCACGGAGCAGGAGCAGCCTCACAGGCCCGGCAGAAAACAGGGAAGGGAGCCTCGTGCTCCAGGGAGGGGTGAGGTTGGGGCGACTCCAGGGCTGGATTTTGGGGGGGAAGGGTGAATATGCGGGAGTGGCGGAGCTGTGCCCCCGGCGAGGGGGCGGGGCTGTGCCCCGGCCGCGCGCCTTCCCGCGCGCGGGAACGCTAACGGTCGGGCTGACCCCGCCCCCACCGGTGGGCTACTGGAGACCACGTGTGACCACCCCGGGAATGCTGTGACCCGCCCCAGGGGTGCTCCCTCCATCAAGGACCTCACCTCCTACCCCTGCTCAACATCCCCATGCTCTATCCCTGCTCTACCAACCCATGGTTGCCACCGTAACCCTCATCCCCTCCCAACTTTCCCACTTGATCCCCCCACCCTTATATCCCTCAGCCCCATTTCCCGCCCCCCGAAG
>VWZS01009491.1:106927-151191 GCA_013397075.1 Rhabdornis inornatus
CGAACCGGCCAATCAGAATCGAGGCGGGGCGGGGGAGGCGTGGCCAGAGAGCAGTGTGGCTCGGAGGGGCGGGGCAAAGTCCCAATGGCCCCCTCCCCTTGTCCCCGCCCCCTGGAAGCCCCGCCCCTGGGGTATAACTCGGGGCCCATAGGGGGCAGCCCCCGCCTCCCTCCTCGACGGCTTCGTAACAGTTCGGGCAGCGAGCGGCCATGGTGAGGGCCGGGGGCGTGGCGGGGGCATGAGGGGACACCGCGTGGCGTGGGACCCCCTGGGAGTGCGGGACCCCCGCGGCAGCGCGGGGAGCTGAGGGGCGGGTGCGTGCTGGGTCCCCCTCACGTCCCCAGCAGCACGTGGGGCTGTGCTCTGGAGGGGCTGGGAGCTCCTCGCGTGTTCAGGACGCTCCGTGGGGTGTCCGAGTTCTGGCTCGTCCCGGGCAGGACCTGAGGTGGGGATGCGTGTGTCCCCCGGAACCGGGGATCGCTGCCCGGGGTGCTTCCACCCTCGGGCTGTGCCGATCCCCGTCGGGCTCCCTGTCGGGGGTCTCTGTGTGTCCTGGGCTGCCACGCAGGTACTAAACACGTGCCCACAGCACCGCTGGGGAGAGAAACCGGCCGCGAGGGGATTTAGGGGGACCCTCCATGCCGCCGTCTCCCGGCTCTGCTCGCCGGGACACGCGTGAGTGAGTCACGGCGGCGTGGGGCAATTCCGGGGGGGCCAGGTCCCATGCTCTCAGCCAGGAGTGGCTGCCACGGGGAAAATCCTCCCGGTCACCGGAGTTTGCTCTTGTCCCGGGTGGAGCTGGCTGCCAGCCGGGCACCCAGAACCGCCGCTCAGGGCTGCGGCGGGACCGGGACGGTCCGGGGTTGTGCAAGGGCTGGTGGAGAAGAGAGTGGCTCCACATTCCGTGAGGTCCAAGACTGCCCGCGAAGCGGGAAGTGATGAGGAGCCCGCTGGGAAAGGGGCTGAAGTGTCCCTGAGCTGTGTGATCCGTGGGTGGTGGGGACCGGGAATAACCCAGCGGAGCCCCAGTTCCCGTCTTGCGGGAGGTGGTGGTGGCATGAATGGCGCCAGTCAACGCAGGGTCCCACCTGCCTGGAGGGCCAGGATGGGGCCCCCAGAGCTGAGCACCCTCTGTGTGCCTGGTACCCCTAGGGCTGTGCACACTGGCAACCCCAGTCTGGCCTCGAAAGCGAGGGTCCCTCCGCACCTCCCTCTTCAGCTACTGGGTGTCTCCAGCTGGAGTTTGGGATGGTGCTGGGCCAGCCCTGCGCGAGCCAGGGCACAACCGGGATTTGGGGGGACTGAGCCTGCGCCCACCGCGTTATCGCTCCGTCCCTCATTGGGGGAGGGTCTCACATCCCAATAGAGGAGCAGGATGGGACCCCCAGAACTGAGCACTCCCTGCAATGGGTCTGGGCAGGATTTGGCCCCATCTAACCCTGGGAAGGAGCCCTTCCCAGCCCGGTGAGTGCTGGAGTGGGACAGAGAGGGGACAAAGGGGTGACCCGGTGCCGTGTGNCTGCCACCATCGATGTGACAGGTTCATTCAGATGGAGAGACAGGGCAGCTCAGGGGGGGTCGCTCCTCTCCGGGGCGTCGGATGAGGCCGTGGTGTGGTGGAGGGGCCCCGCCGCCCCGCGGCTGGCCCAGGGTGGCACTGGGGGGCTGGACCCGCGGAGGGGTGGCACCCGCCCCTGCCCGCGCCCCCGCCCCACCCGAAGGGCAGAGGGAAAACCCCCCAACCCCAGTGCTGGGGGCAGCGGGTGACCGCATTCCCTGCGGGAGGAAGCAGGGAGGGGTCACCGCTGTTCCCGCAGCTTGGGTGTCCCGATGCCCCCTCCCGCAAATCCCGCAACCCTTCCCGCCCCCTCCCGGCTCTGCGGGGGCCACAACAAAAGGGAGACTCGGCCCCGGGAGTGGGGGGCACTGCGGGGGGCAGAGGGAGCAGGGCAAGGCGCGGGGCGGCAGCCGTGGGGTGCGGGGGGCTGCGGGCGCGCTGCCCGTGGGGAGGGGGCTGCGGCACCGCCTTCGTGCGGGGCGGTTCCGCAATGCGGCAAAGCCGGGAATAAAGGAGCGGGGCGGCGGAGGGGTGGGGGCGACGTGGGAGAGACCCTGCTGTCGGAGGGGTACGCCCTCGGCCCGGCCCCCCTAAAGCATCCCCTGATCGCCAGCAGGGCCCCGGAACAGGCGGGGGGGGCGGGGGTGTTGGAGGGCTCCGGTAGCATCGGCGGCTCAAGAGTGGATGTTGCTGGGACAACGGGCACCGCGGGCCGGGGCGTGTGCCAGCACCGAGGATGTGCCCAGGGAGTGGGGAGACACCGGGG
The DNA here is from genome assembly GCA_013397075.1 of Rhabdornis inornatus. Classification (NCBI taxonomy): domain Eukaryota; kingdom Metazoa; phylum Chordata; class Aves; order Passeriformes; family Rhabdornithidae; genus Rhabdornis; species Rhabdornis inornatus. Next base: position 109,252 of record VWZS01009491.1, read on the forward strand.
TGCTCAGGGAGGGGAGGGACACTTGGGTGCCCAGGATGTGAGGGGACACAGACTGCCCAGGAAGAGGGGGGGACATCGAGGTGCCCAGGGTTTGAGGGGACACTGGAGGTACTCAGTGAGTGGGGGGGACCCTGAGGGTGCTCAGGGGCGGGGAGGACGCTGAGGTGCCCAGGGTGTGAGCGGATATGCGAGTGCCCAGGGACTGGCAGGACCTTATGGTGCCCGGGGAGTGTGGGGTCTGCAACTCTGTCTCGGGGCCAACCCCAATGTCCCCATGCTGTCTCAAACCTCTCTCTGGCCCTTTGGGACGCGACTCCTACCCTCTTCAAACCGACCCAGAGCGGGGGAGGCAGGATGGGACAGGGCCCTGCACCCCGGGGGTGGGTGTGAGATGCTCCCCCGGCCCCGTCCATCCTGCCCCACAGGAACTGCCCCACGTGGGTTCCCCGGGGAGCAGCCCCGGGGCTGACAGGGAGCAGGGCGGCGGCGGGCACAGGAGCCGGCGCGACGGGAGCCCGCGGGGCTTCCCACGGGAACGGGACCGGGATGGGGACGGGGGCACGGTGAGGGGTTACCGGACCCCCGGGGCCTCCAGCCCAGGAGGAGCCGGGCGAGGATAGGCAGATTCAGCACCTGAAGCTGCGGCCGGGGGCTTCAGGGATCCGTCCTGCCGCCGCTTGGGCCCCCCGCCCCAATACCGCAAAGCCCCTCGCCTCTAAAGCCTCCCGTAAAGCCCCCCTAAAGCCCCCTCACCCAAAAGTTCCCCCGGCCCCGCCTGGGTTGCCCCTAATGCCTTCTGACCCCCCCCAATCGCCCCCTGTCTGCCCGCCCAGCCCCCTCCCAACTCTCGGGACCCCNGGGCGGGGTCAGCCCGACCGTTAGCGTTCCCGCGCGCGGGAAGGCGCGCGGCCGGGGCACAGCCCCGCCCCCTCGCCGGGGGCACAGCTCCGCCACTCCCGCATATTCACCCTTCCCCCCCAAAATCCAGCCCTGGAGTCGCCCCAACCTCACCCCTCCCTGGAGCACGAGGCTCCCTTCCCTGTTTTCTGCCGGGCCTGTGAGGCTGCTCCTGCTCCGTGGTTCCTCGGGGGGTCATGCGGGCCACGCTCCGCTCCAGATCCCCCCGCAAAGGCCGGTCTCCCCAGCCCCGTGTGAGAGGAACGCGCGGAGCAGGTGGCGCGGGGCAGGGAGCGGCCGGGAATGTGCGCGACCCTCCGGGGGTGACGCCATCGGCCCATCCCCGCGGTTTCGGGTCAGCTGGTGCAGTCTGGGCCCCGCCGCAGCTCTGAGCTTCCTCTTCCTCCTCCTTCTCCCGACCTCACCCTGCCCAGGCTGCCTGGCTGGAAAATGTCTTCCCTGGGCGCCATTTGGGAGCAGATGGTGGCAGCTGCAGGGTGTGGGACCCCCAGAGCGCTGCCCACAGGTGGCTGCAGTCTGTTCCCAAACATGGATGTCACCGCACACATCCCTCTGCGGATCCTGCGTGGCCCTAGCAAAGCTTGGCCACTAGTTGGGGTGGCACTAGGGCAAAACTGGGGTTTGGGGGTGCTGAGTTTGAGCCCCTGTGAGATCTCTTTATCCCCCAGAGGGCAGGGTCCCATCTCCTGGGAGGGGCAAGATGGAACCCCCAGAGCCGAGTACGCTCTGCACTGGAGAAAATGGATGTTCCCTGGGATATGGGGTATCCTTGAACTGGGATAGGAGAGTAATGGGCAGCCACTAGCAGAGGGGCGTCCACATTGGAGACAAGGATGGAGGAGACTGGGAATAGTGGGGACCAGCAATAACCGTGGGGCACCACAATACCTAGCTCTCTGTGGTATGCAGAGTCTCAGCTCTTGAGGAGGGGGAGCAGGATGGACCACCAAAGCTGAGCACATTGGGTGCATCTAGGCAGGATCGGGCCCCATCCAACCCTGGGGAGGGACCCTTCCCAGCCTGGTGGATGCTGGAGTGGGACAAAAGGGGTGACCCGGTGCCGTGTGTGCCCCCACAGCGCGAGTGCATCTCCATCCACGTGGGCCAAGCGGGCGTGCAGATCGGCAATGCGTGCTGGGAGCTGTACTGCCTGGAGCACGGCATCCAGCCCGACGGGCAGATGCCCAGCGACAAGACCATCGGCGGGGGGGACGACTCCTTCAACACCTTCTTCAGCGAGACGGGCGCCGGCAAGCACGTGCCCCGGGCCGTGTTCGTGGACCTGGAGCCCACGGTGATCGGTGAGGGCGCGGGGGGCGGCGGGTGAGGAGGGGCGGGCGCTGGCAGCGGGCGCTGGGTGCTAACGGGGCCCGGGGCTGTCCCCGCAGACGAGGTGCGCACGGGGACGTACCGGCAGCTCTTCCACCCCGAGCAGCTGATCACGGGCAAGGAGGATGCGGCCAACAACTACGCCCGCGGGCACTACACCATCGGCAAGGAGATCATCGACCTGGTCCTTGACCGCATCCGCAAGCTGGTGAGTGTCCTGTGGGGTCTCATGGGGTGGGTCCATCTCTACGGGGGATGAGGGGACAAAAGGAAGCTCCAGGTGTCCCTGGGCAGGTCCTGCTCAGCCCATCAGCACTTTGGGGCAGAGGGTAGGGCTGTCCCAGGAGGGGCCTGCTGCCCTTGTCCTAGCCCAGTGCTAAGCCTTGCGAAGGGGAGGAGGGTGGGAAGCCCCATGGCCAGGGCAGGGGGGCAGGACAGATGGTTTGGGTGCTCGTTCAGCACTGGTTTGACTGGTGCAGCTGCACAAGCTCTTTGAACCTCTGGTTCCCACGCTGGGGTTGGCGCCGGGGTGGCCGGACCTGCTGCGCCACCGGCTCTGCTCGGGGAGCTCCTGGCACATCAAAGGCTGAGCTGGCTGCCCGTGGGCTCTTGTGGGATAAGCTCCTGCTGCACTCTCTTGGAAAAAGAGGGGGTGAAGCTGTGGTTGACTTATTCCAGAACCTGCTGGAGTGTCTCCCAAGAGCTGGGTATCCATCATGAGTCAGTGTCCAACACGCAAGGTCAGGGCCACCTCGTCCCCACCCTGGTGGTTCCTGCTGTGGTGCTGGAACACCCTAATAATGTCCTCATGTGGCCACAGAGAGGAGCAACTTCTGCTGCCTGGAATAAACATGCCCCTGCTTGTCTCTACTGAGTGTCCCCAAATCCCTAGAGGAAGGGCTCCCTTTCTGTCGACCCGGTCATAGTGAGTCACAGGGTCTGAGATTCTTGGGGGAAATATTTGCTATCCTATGAGGAATATTTGCCTTCCTGTGCAAGTCAGTAGCTTCTGAAGTTCAAAAGTACTGACAGTTCAGTCTTGTTTTCCTCTTCACACCTTGCAGGCTGACCAGCGCACAGGGCTTCCCGGTGTTCCCCCTTCCCTCAAGCAAGTTGCCAGGGTCATAGGAGGAAGCAGCTGAAGGGAGAGGGCAGGAGGGAGTCTCTTTTCCTGAGGGTGGGTCATTTTGGATCACCAAGTGCTGTGGCTGGAAGTGGAGTGGGCAGAGGTGCCCCAAAAGTCAAAGATCCTTGGGGGAAATATGTGTCTTCCTGGGCAAGTGAGTGCAGCTGAAATTCAGAAATACTGAGAGTTTGGTCTTGTTTTCCTCTTCCCACCTTGCAGGCTGACCAGTGCACAGGGCTGCAGGGCTTCCTGGTGTTCCACAGCTTTGGTGGTGGCACCGGCTCTGGCTTCACCTCCCTGCTGATGGAGCGGCTCTCTGTCGACTATGGCAAGAAGTCCAAGCTGGAGTTCTCCATCTACCCGGCCCCGCAGGTGTCCACGGCCGTGGTGGAGCCCTACAACTCCATCCTCACCACCCACACCACCCTGGAGCACTCTGACTGTGCCTTCATGGTGGACAACGAGGCCATCTACGACATCTGTCGCCGCAACCTGGACATCGAGCGTCCCACCTACACCAACCTGAACCGCCTCATCAGCCAGATCGTGTCCTCCATCACGGCCTCGCTGCGCTTTGACGGAGCCCTGAATGTCGACCTGACAGAATTCCAGACCAACCTGGTGCCGTACCCCCGCATCCACTTCCCTCTGGCCACCTATGCCCCGGTCATCTCTGCTGAGAAGGCTTATCACGAGCAGCTCACGGTGGCCGAAATCACCAATGCCTGCTTCGAGCCGGCCAACCAGATGGTGAAGTGTGACCCGCGGCACGGCAAGTACATGGCGTGCTGCCTGCTGTACCGCGGGGACGTGGTGCCCAAGGATGTCAACGCCGCCATCGCCACCATCAAGACCAAGCGTAGCATCCAGTTTGTGGACTGGTGCCCCACTGGCTTCAAGGTGGGCATCAACTACCAGCCGCCCACGGTGGTGCCCGGGGGCGACCTGGCCAAGGTGCAGCGTGCCGTGTGCATGCTGAGCAACACCACGGCCATCGCCGAGGCCTGGGCCCGCCTGGACCACAAGTTTGACCTGATGTACGCCAAGCGGGCGTTCGTGCACTGGTACGTGGGGGAGGGCATGGAGGAGGGGGAGTTCTCGGAGGCCCGTGAGGATATGGCTGCCCTGGAGAAGGATTACGAGGAGGTGGGGGCTGACAGCATGGAGGGCGATGAGGAGGGCGAGGAATACTAGTGCCTTGTCTCTGGTGTTACACTGTGGTGCTGTTCATTAAAATGGCTCTTTCCAATGTTGCCTCATTCATTGTGCTGGGACAATCTGCCTTGCTGTGACCTGGGGGGATGTCCCAGGGGAAGGGGGGGCCTCAGCTGGGCTGGCTGCCCAGCCCTGCTGCCAGCTGGCACAGGGGCTCTGCTGGGAGAGGCTGGGGGGTTGTGTGGGGTTGGGGTCCCTAGCTGGGTCCTGTGCTATGAGCTGGGCTGCCTGCAGGGGTGGGGGTCTCATGTCCCCCTCACGGTTCTGCTGGCTCTGGGGGTCACCAGGTGAGGGGGGACCCCTGAGAGGCCCCAATGTCCTGCCCAGTGCCTGGTGCAGACAGGCTGGACGTGATGTCATGCTGCTGCTGGCACGGAGCCACTCTCGGTGTGCAGTTCTCTGCAGAGCTGGGAGGGGGTCCTGGGCGGGGGGGACCCTCCCTCCCCACAGCCTCTGGGCAGGGCCCCGACTCCTTCCCGTAAGTGCTGCCCTGGCTGCCCGGAAAGGGGGGGGCTCGGGGGGGGTTGCAGAGCCCGTTGTCCAGCGCTGCCCCGCGCATGGCAGCTCCCGCAGAGCCGAGTCACGGCGGCTCCGACAAAAAGGGAGGGGGATGGACGAGAGGGCCCCGTGTTTGCTGGGCACCCTGGGCAGAATGGGACCCGGCTCAGACGGGTACTCTGCCCGAGCCCTGCAGCCCGCAGTCCCTCTCTGCATCCCAGCTACGGGGTCTGGACCCTCATGCTACCTGAAGCGGGACCTCGTAATGGTCCCTCTCCCCCTGACCTATCGGAGCTCCTCTGTCTCCCGGGCACCTCCGCCCACTCTGCCCCTTGCTCCTGGTGCTGCTGCCGAAGGGGCACCCACCAGCCCCCCGTCCTCTGTCCCATGAGGGTCTCCGAGCCCTCCTGAAGGGGTGTGCCTGCAACCTCTGCCCATCATCCCGAGGGTTGTTCCCGACCACCCAAGCCCTTTTCCCCGCCCCCCGAGGGGACATCCGCAGCCCCTGATGCTCTCTCCAGCTAGGAGACCCCTCCCCTCTCTCCGTTCCGCAGCTTTGGGTCCCCCCGGCGGGGCGGAGCCGCTGTCCACTATAAACAGCCGATACCGGCAGCCACCGCCCTCCTGGTGCAACCATGAGCCGCCGTGACCGCGACCCCGGGGTTCCGCCGCCTCTCACCGTGGCCCCGGGGCGGCTGGCGGCGGCGGCGGCAGCGCGGGGCGCGGAGCGAGAGGAGCTGGCGGCACTGAACGATCGTTTCGCCGCTTTCCTGGAGCGGGTCCGGGCGCTGGAACGGCAGAACGAGACCCTCCGTGCCGCCCTGGGCCGCGCCACCGCCGCCACCGGGCCGCGCACAGGGCTGGTGCAGGGGGAGCTGCGGGGGCTGCGGGAGCGGCTGCAGCGCCTCGGTCGCGACCGGGATCGGCTCCAGGCTGAGCGGGACGGGCTCGCCACCGACCTGGCGGCCCTGCGGCAGCGGTGGGCCGGCGGTGGGGCCGTGGGAGGCAGCGGGATGGGGGCCAAGGATGCGTCGGGATGAGGGATGCGCCGGAATGGGTACTGGGGATGCGCTGGGATGAGGGATGCGCTGGGGTGGGGACTGGAGGATGTGCCGGGGACCAGGGAATGCACCGGGATGAGGGATGAACTGGGATGAGGGATGTACTGCGGCGGGAATCAGGGATGTGTCGGGATAAATTATGCATGGGATGGGGACTGGGGAATGTGCCAGAGAGGGACTGAGGGATGCGCTGGCATGAGGAATGTGATGGGATGAGACTTGCACCAGGATGGGGAGCGGAGGATGCAGCAGGAAGGGGATGGGGGAGCCCGGGGAAGTCGGGGTAGGCACTGGTGAATTCTCGGGGAAGAGGAGCCCTGGGAAGGGATACGCTCAGCAGTCACTGGGAAAGGCACCCGGGATGCACCGAGGGCACTGGGAGATCTGGGCTCTGCGGAAGGGCGGGGCACTGGGAGGGGCAGGGCAAGGGTGAGGGAACTGGGAGGGGACTGGTGCGAGCGCTGGGGAACGCTGCATCCCCGTTCGCCTCCGCTCTGTGTGGAGGGGGCTGCAACAAGAGGCGGGAGGGGGGAGTCTGCACCCCTGCCCCCACCTCCCTCTCATCCCTTGCTGTCTCCAGGCTGGAGGACGAGACACAGAAGCGTGAGGATGCGGAGAAGAGTCTGGTGCTGTTCCGTAAGGTGAGGGGACTGGCGGGCCCGTCTCCCCATGAAGTACCGAATCCTCATCCTCCACCATCCCGGGGTGGCTCCAGGGTCTTCCCATCCCCTCCACGCTGCCCTGCAGCTCATCCCGGCCTCTCCCGCAGGACGTGGACCACGCCACGCTGTCTCGCCTGGAGCTGGAGCGCAAAGTCGAGCTGCTGATGGACGAGATCGGCTTCCTCAAGAAGCTGCACGAGGAGGTGGGGCCGGAGTGGGACGGGGCGAGGGGGAACAGGTCAGGTCCTTGTGGCACGACGTGACGCTCACGCGTCCGCACAGGAGCTGCGGGACCTGGAGGTGAGTGCCCCGAGCCCGGCGGGGCTGGCAGAGGTGGAGGTCTGCAAGCCGGAGCTGACGGCTGCGCTGCGGGAGATCCGCACCCAGTACGAGAGCATCGCTGTCAAGAACCTGCAGGAAGCCGAGGAGTGGTACAAGTCAAAGGTGCCCGGAGCTGGCAGGGATTTTGGGACGGCTTAGCCATCCCAGAGCCCTGACTCGACTGGCCCGCGCAGTTTGCCGACCTCTCAGATGCAGCAAACCGTAACCACGAGGCGCTGCGGCTGGCCAAGCAGGAGATGAACGAGTCCCGGCGGCAGATCCAGAGCCTGACCTGCGAGGTGGACGGGCTGAAGGGCGTGGTGAGAGCCGGGGAGTGTTTGCGGGGGGGGGGTGCAAAAACCAGACCCCACCCCAGCCCTTTGCAGCCACTTCTTCCCCTGCAGAACGAGGCGCTGCAACGGCAGATGAGGGAGATGGAGGATGAGTTCGGGGAGGAGATCGGGAACTACCAGGATGTAGTGGGGAGGCTGGAGCAGGAGATCCAGCAGATGAAGGAAGAGATGGCACGGCACCTGCGCGAGTACCAGGACCTGCTGAACGTCAAGATGGCCCTGGACATCGAGATTGCCACGTATCGCAAGCTGCTGGAGGGCGAGGAGAGCCGGTGAGGGGAGCCCGGCACACGGCGTCTCCCCAGTGCCGGGGGGGAAGGTCCCCCGGGTCGAGTCACTCCTGTTATTGTGGGATTTTCTTGGGAGGAGGCAGCTCCAGGCCTTGTTCCCACAGGAAAACAAGAAGTTCCCATGGGAGTTTCTTGCTGCTGAGATAAAGGCAAGGCCAGGGGCTGGTGGGATGACGGGGGAGCCACCTCCAGCTCCGCTCCAAGTGCCAGCCTGGCAGCCCACGGGCACAGCCCCCAGCTGAGCTGGGTTGTGGGTCATGACTCGAGGGTGTGGAAGGGCCAGGGTCACTGGCAATGTGCATGAGTCCCAGACCTTCCTCATCCTCCTCTTCCTCCCAGGATCACCATCCCACTGCAGCCCACCACTTCCTTCAGCATGAGAAGCTCAGGTGAGCGACAAGCTGGGGGTCCCCCACTATGTCTGGGGGTCGAGACCGTGTGTGGGTGGGTCCCTGTGCTCCTGCCCGGGGGGTCTGGGAGGGCATGGGGTGCTGATGACCCCTCTGTGCCCAGTGCTGGAGCCCCAGCCTGCGGAGAGCTTGGCACGGAGGATGGTGCTCATCAAAACCATCGAGACACGGGACGGGCAGGTGAGAATTGGGGGTGCCCTGCCTGGGCGGTCCAACCCTGCCATGAGACTGATCCCCAAATTCTCCTCTTGCAGCAAGTGGTGACGGAGTCGCACAAGGAGCGAGCAGGGAAGTGACAGAGAGGAGCTGCTGCGATGGCCCCGACCCCACGGTGGGGGTTTTGACAGACCCTGCTGCATCCTGAGCAGGGCATGGAGCAGAGCAGGGGGGCCGGGAGTGCCCCAATTCCTATTCCTGCTGTCAGCACCACGGGACAACGCTGTGGTGTGTCCCTGTGCCTTTGCAGTGTGTCTCTGTGCCTTGTCCCCCAACTATTTATTGCTATTTATTGCCTATTTATTATTCTCCCAACCACAACCCCAGCTGTATTTAATATCGAGTGTTCCCCACACTGCCCTGGGGCCGAGGGAGTCCGGATTCCCTCCCGCCACCAGAGCTGGCACCGGCTGCCCACGGGGTTGGCGGGTCCGGTGACATCCACGCGCTGTGCCCTCTGGTGTCACTGCCCTGGGGAGTGGGGCAGAAAGGGAAGCAGCGCTCAGGCTGAGGAGGGAATCTGCGTCCCCAGGGCCCCTCTCCATCACCACTATCCAATCCTGGGGGGGTCTCACCTCCCCTCCCGTCACTGGAACCGGCACCGGCTGCCCCCGGGGTTGGCGGACCCGGTGGCACTGCCCCCTCCGGTGTCACCACCTCGGGGAAGGACGCAGGAAGGAGCCTCAACCCCGCTCCCTCCCAGGACTCCTCGACTTCCAGACGACCGACGGGCACTCCCGGTATCCCGGAGGGCTCCAGGCCCACGGAGTGTCCGGCCGGAGCGGGGTCGGTGCTCCCGGAGCATCGCCGGACCGGGGCGGGCACCGCCGGGAGCGCCGCGCTCATTCCTTACCGGCACCGCCAGAGGGCGCCACCGGCCCGGCCCGATCGCTGCCGCGCGTTAATTACGTATTAATTGCGTGTTAATTACGGGTTAATTACAGCGTGACGAGGCTCTGGGTGTGCGGGGAAACACCCTGATTTCTCTAATTGCGTTATTTTAAGCTCTTTTTTGGCATGATTAATTGCGTTACCTCAAGCAAATTATGCAAAATTGCGTTCATGCAAAATTTGCGTGTTAGTTTTGGTACTTTAAGCAAATTTTTGCACTATTTCATGATTTTCAGCATTTTTCGCGCCACTGATTAAATTATTTAAAGCAAATTATAAATTGCGTTATTTAAACAAATTTTGCACACATACTTGCATTATTTAAGCAAATGTTGCACAACTGCATTTTAAGTAATTTTTGCATCATTAATTGCGTTAAGTACTTTTTTCATTATTGTGTTATCGCAAATTATTTAAAATTGCATAATTTCATGGAATTTTGGCATCATTAATTGCATTATTTTATGCAATTTTTGTACCAATAATTACATGAACATAATAATATAAAATTGCATTATTTTAAGCTTTTTTTTCATTATTAAGTTATCTTAGGTAATTTTTTTCATGAAAATTGAATTATTTTAACCGATTTTTGCATTAATAGCATTATTTTAAGCCGTTGGCATTATTTGAAGCACTAATTGCAATATCGCTCACTCTGGGTCACGGCAACACCGCAGGAACAGCCCCGGATCCCTGATGGAGGGTGGGGGAGCTGCTGCCAGGGGGGTTTGGTCACACAGGACCAAGGAGTGTCCTGTCCACCCCTCCCCAGGACGAGATCAAGCCGAGGTGACAGAGTCCCAGTCCCCTGAGAAAGGGTTTAATGAGGGGAGGGGGCGGCACTGCTGGTGCTCGCACAGACAGGAGGTCTGGGGGGACAGACAGACAGACAGGTATGAACACTATGTACAGGCACCCCCCGCCCCACCTCTGGGGATCTGCCCCCCTGGAGCAGGGCTGGGGGCGCTTGCAGCCCTGCCAGACTGGGATTTGGGCTGGGGGGGCACTGGGAGCACTGGGATGGGGCCGGGGGCTCTTTGGTTTCGGCGTTAATGCTGTGTGGGTGTGACTGGGACACACTCCGAGGAAGGGCCCAGTAAAACCAGTTCTCGACACCAGAGGTCACCTGGAGGGGTGGGGCTGTGTCTGGACCCCTGCTGAACGAGGGTGACACTCAGAGGCTGGAGAAAGGGGGGCTCAGGGGTGTTCCCCGCTTCCCCCCAGGCACAAACCTGGGTGTGAGGACAATTCCCACCTGTGCCCAACACGCTGGGCGCCCCCGGCCGCAGAGGTGCCCACCTGAGGGCAGGTACCCCCTGTTAGGACAGCGAGTTGAGGAAGTGGCTCTCCCCTGCCAAGGTGCTCAGCATGGAGCTCATGTCCCCCACTGCCATGTTGGCACCCCCAGACGAGGGCAGCAGGAGCCCCCCAGCCGGGCTGGGGGGTCCGGGCAGTGCTGGGGGAGTCTCCACGTCCTCCACGATGGCAGCAAAGTCAAGGTGCGTGTTCTCCAGGTCCAGTGAGTCCAGGCTGTTGGCCACCTGCTCCCCCGAGTCCAGGTAGTAACAGGATGTGCCCCTGAGTCCCTCTGGGCCGTAGTGCCCGCTCCCCCCGCAGCTCACTGCCCCCTGGCCCAGCAGCTTGTGCCCACCTTTGCCCCCCTGCCCATGGGGGCCCTGTCCTGGGTAGTACAGGGGGAGGTTCCCGGGCCCCTCGGGCATGGGGCGCGTGGGGGGCAAGCGTGGCAGGCGCCGGGCACCGGTGTCCATCGCCTCGTAGCCATGCCCTGGCTGTGCCAGGTTGCTCGGGTAGCTCAGGCTGGGTTGGTGACCCGGTGGTTTTGGGCCACCTGGAGGGTGTGGGATCATCTCGGGGCTGAAGCAGGAGGGGCTCAGGAGGTGCTGGGGCTCCGCCAGGCTCTGCAGATGATCTGGTTTGGGTTGGTAACTGCAGTACCTGGGGCTGAGGTACGGCGGGGCTGGCACAGCCTGGCACTGCCCGGGCTCGCTGCCCATCCCCACGCTGGCCACACTCCCCTTGGACGGGGGCTGCTCCCCCCACATCAGCGCCTGCTGCGCCTCCACATAGTTCCGGACCATCACCTCTTTGGTCTGCAGGGTGGGGGTCTGGGCTCTGCGGGTGCCCGGGCTGGCCATGCCCATGTACCCGCCCGGTGCCGGTCCCGCAGGGGGGTACCCGCCCGGCCCCACCTCCATGGCGTGGCCAAAGGCAGCGGGGGACGCTGGGGGCCCGCCCAGTTTGGCACTAGGGCAGGGAGCAAGTGCTGGGCCCGGCGCTGGGTATCGCTGCTCGGATTTGATCTGCAGTCGGTTAAACCGGTGCCCCCTGGAAAATTCGCTGTCCTGGCAAGAGCTCACCAGTTTGGGATGCTGCCCACAGGCGCTGGGATGGGGGTACTCGATGCTTTGATGGGGACAGTGTGGCCCGGACATGGTGGGAGCTGCAGCACCGATGCTTTGCCTGGAACTCATGTCCAGCGTGCCCTGGGGGGGCCCATCCCAGGGCTCCGGCACGGCCCCGTTCCCAGCAGGCAAACTGGGGAAGCGCTGGTTCATCTGGCACTGTGGGAGGGAGAACTCGGGCTGCAGCAGCCCTTCCTCCATGTCCCCATGTGTCCCCACCATGGTCCGCTGAGCACCGTAGATGCCACCCTGGAGCTCCACACCAGTGCCCTGGCATGGGAAGCTTTCCTCGGGATAGCTCAGGTACTGATCCATGTCCAGCAGGCCGGACTCGGGGCCGGGACCCCCCATGCTCTCCAGGAACACGTTCTCAGTGATGCTGGGGGAGCGTGGGGAGAAGCCGTGGCGCTGTAGGTTGGCCTCGGAGCCGCCCAGGGGCTGCAGAGCTGTCCTGGCCACGCCTGGCACGCTCACATTCCCCACACTCTTAAACCGCTGCACCCTGGGCACGGCCGGAGGCTTGGCCACCGTCCGGGCAGGGTCACTCGCCCGTCGCACGCCGTGCCGGGGTACCAGGTGGGCAGGGACACTGCCTGGGTAGCCGGGCTGGTCATTGGAGCTGTGCCTTCTCAACAAGCCATTGGCGATGCAGCGAGGTCCTGCAGGAGCGGGGTAGCCCCCGGGGACACCACCGTGGCCACCTGTGGCCACCTGCTCCACGCTGGGCAGCGGGGTGGGCGGGGGCCCGCCCGTGGCTGCGGCGTACTTGGCCTTGAGGCGATAGCGCTGTGCCGGGGTGAGGTTGCCCACCCCTGGCAGCCCCCCACAAACGCCGGCGTCGCTGGAGCGCCGCGACTCGCCCGGAGAGACGGGATCGTAGCCATCCCCTGGGCACGTCCCGCCAGGCATCGCCCCGGCCTCACCACCTGGGCACGGCCCAGCCAGGTACGGGGACACCAGGGACGAGCGGCGGCTCACGGTGTAGGCAGAGCTGACGGTGCTGGTGCCGCTGCTCCGGCGCTCGCCCAGGGCCACCAGGCCCAGCTCTGCTGCCGACAGCTCGGCGATGCGCCGGTGAGAGGCTGGCGGTGGCACCGGGACACCGGGCACCTCCCCGGGCAGGCCTGGGGGAGACAAGGAGGAGTTACCCTGGGACACGGCGTGGCAATGTCAGAGCAGGGACAGGAGCCACCTCCAGAGCTGGGATGTGGCTCTTCACAGTTAGTCTGTGAGGACAGGGAGCAGGTGGCAACAAAGACGGGCAGAAGCTCATTTAGGTTGGAAAAATCATGGAGTGGTTTGGGTTGGGAGGGATCCTAAAGATCACCCAGTTCCACCCCTTGCCGCAGGGGGGCAGGGACATTTTCCACTAGACCAGGTTGCTCCAGCCTGGCTTTGGATGCTTCCAGGGATCCAGGGGCAGCTTCAGCTTCTCTGGGCACCTTGTGCCAGGGCCTCCCCACCCTCACAGGGAAGAATTCCTTCCAATATCCCAACTAACCCTGCCCTCTTTTCCAGTGTGAAGCCATACCCCCTAGCCCTGGGTCTCCAGGCCCTTGTCCAAAATCCCTCTCCAGTTCTCTTGGAATCCCTTTAGGGCTGTAAGGTTTCCCCAGATTTTGGGGTCCAGCAAGGCATGGAAACCTCTGGCTGCCCACCAGACCTCTCTACACACTTCCCATGGGCGAGGCCCCACATCCCAATGGGGGAGGCACCCCAATCTCACCAGCTCCAGGGATGGGGGGCAGGTTCAGGCCCTTGGAAGCCACAGGTTTCCTCAGCTGCTTCAGTTTGTCGATGCGAAGGTTTTCCAATTTGTGGAGGGCCATGAGCCCTGAGGTGCCCATGGGCTCCCCGGGCACCACGTCCTCCAGTGTGGACAGGTCCTCGTAGCTGCCACCAGCGTTTCCTGCCATCTCCACGCCGCTGTCATTGTTGGTGGTGCTGCCCAGGGGCGAGTGGTCACTGCTGCATGAGGACTGCCCGCCTGGGCTGGGCTGAGGCTTCTGGGGAGAACCAGAGCACGGCCAAGGGAAAGGGGGTCAGGTACCCAGGACACTCTTGGAGTCATCATGAAAGTTGGAAAAGCCTCTGAGACCACTGAGTCCAACTATTAACCCAACACTGCCGTGTTCACCACTAAACCACATCCCCAAGTGCCACCTCCAGTGTTTTTTGGACACTTCACCAGAGATGGTGACTCCATCACTGCCTTGGGTAGCCCATTCCAGTGCCTGAACACAGGGAAATTTTCTCTAATATCCAACCTAAGCCTCTCCTGGAACAGCTCAAGGCTGTTTTCTCTTGTCCTATCACTTGGGGATGATCCCCCACCACCAATCCCTCCCTCCTTCCTCCATTGCACCTGCAGCTCCTCACCAAGGCCAGCTCAGGAACCAGGAGTTTCCCATCATCCTTCCGAGCCTCGCTGGGGCCGTTTGTGTCCTTCTCCTGCTTCATATCCGGGGGGGCACTGGGGGTGGGCAGTGCCCGGCCTGGCCCCACATCCCCTCGGTGTTTTTTGGTGACGTGGGCGTCGGGGCCGTGCACGGTCTTGACGTGTTTCCTCAGGGAGCTGGGGTCCGTGTAGCGCTTGGTGCAGCCGGGGATCTTGCACACGTACGGCTTCTGCCCGGGGAAAAAAGATGGGCAGGGTGTCAGCTCCAACCACAGCCCCCTCCCCAAAAGCAAATCCACTCTTCACCACCCCCTGGAGGGAGCTGAGGGTGGCATTAAAGTGGGTGAGACCCCATGGAAGGTGCATGGTGGGTGCTCAGGAAGGCAGAGGAAGGAGGGAGTGGGGTAAAGGGATCGAAGGGGCAATGCTGGTGATATCTAGAGCAGGAAAAGAGGAAGCTGGGGCACACAGGAGCAAAACCCAGGGATGTGGGGAGTTCTCAGAGGACAGGAATGATCAGGAAGCACACGGGGAGCCCTGGGTGGGGCCATACCTCGTTGGAGTGGGTGCGGTTCTGGTGCTTGGCACGGTCGGAGGCGTTGGAAAAGGCTTTGTTGCAGCCCTCGTGCTCACACACGTAGGGTTTCTCACCCGTGTGCGAGCGCAGGTGGGTCTTGAGGTTCTCCAGGCGGGAATAGGCCTTGTTACAGCCCTCAAACTGCAGCAGAGCAGGGTGGGATGTGTGACACATGTCACCAGGCCTTGGAGCATGCCATCCCTCATCCCACACCCCTGGCACATCTGCCATGGACACACCATGGATCTCACCTGCCCTGCTCAGGTGCATCCTCACACCGTGGCACAGCCCTTCACCCTGGTGTTGTGCCACCTCATTGTGCCCCTGGCCATGGCAGCCCCTCAGAGTGTCCCCACAGGGAAATCCCAAACTGGGATTGACAGCAACACCCAGCTCCCCATACTGATTAAATTCAGGAACGTATTCCAAAGCATGGGACAGCGCTGGGGCAATGTGACTCTGGGTTTAGATGGGATGTTGGGAAGAAATTCCTCCCTGGGAGGGTGGGGAGGCCCGGGCACAGGGTGCCCAGAGAAGCTGTGGCTGCCCCTGGAACTCTGGAAGTGTCCAAGGCCAGATTGGAGGGAGCTTGGAGCAACCTGGGATAGTGGAAGGTGTCCCTGCCCATGGCAGGGGATGGGATGGGATGGGATGGGATGGGATGGGATGGGATGGGATGGGATGGGATGGGATGGGATGGGCCAACCCAAAACATTCCACAATTCCACGAGCCCCATACCTGTACCCACCTGCTGCCCACCACTTTCTGCCACTCCACAGACCCCACAGGCTCCAGCTGCTACACTTGTACCCCTTCTCATGCTCTACCCTCATTTTCCCAGCTCACCCAGCATTTTGGAGGAAATTTTGGCATCTCACCGTGCACTTGTGAGGTTTCTCGCCCGTGTGACGCCTCATGTGCACCACCAGCATGTACTGAGCCTTGAAGGGCCTCTGCTCCCGGGAACACGCTGCCCAGTGGCACACAAACTCCTTTTTCTCCCCGTGGATGTGCTCATTGTTGATGTGCTGAGGAGGGAGAGGAGCGTCACTGGTGGCATTGGGGAGGGGGACAAGCAACAGGGAGATACAGGAATACCATGGGAGAAAGGGGTATGGAGGGATTGGAGAGGAGTGGGATGGCAGAAAGGGACACAGGAGAGACTGGGATGTGAGAAAGGGACATAGACAGACTGGAATGGCAGAAAGGGACATGGAGGGACTGCGATGGCAGATGGAGACACTAGAGTTTGGGGGAGAACATGTCAGGTGCTGTTTGGAGGAGGCAGAGAACGCAGAGGATGTTTGAGGGATACTCTGGGAGGACCAAGAGCAGCCAGAGGGGTCAAGGTGGTCCAAAGGATGGTCAGGGGATATAGCAGAGTTGGAGGAAGAAAAGCTGGAGCAAAGGAGGGAGTCTGGAAGCACCAGTGTCTGAAGAGAACTGGGGGATGCACATCCCTCCCTTCCCAGGAGGAAACTTCCAGCATCATGGTGAGTTCCCAGGAGGGGTGATTGTGAACTGGGAGCAGAAATCACGGGTTGATCCAGGGGGATGCTGCCCAGCAGCCTGAGGGCAGTTTTTGGGGTGGGAACACCTCAGCAGCCCCTGACTCACATGCACCAGCTGCTCCTGTGTGTCGAACTCCTTGGCACAGCCATCCCAGTAGCAGTTGGTCTCATACACAGCCTCACACTCGGGTTTCCCATCCTCCTTCTCCAGCTCTTCCCGAACATCCAGCATGCCCAGCAAGGGGTCCTGGGGGAGCACGGACAGGTGAGCACTCCCAGGTGTGACCCCACAGGAGTGCTGCTGGGAGTGTGGGGATGTCAGGGGGATCTCATGGCCTGGGGGGTACCTGGGTGCCCGTGGACGCTGGGCTGGAGATGTCACCCTCAGATCGCTCCTCTGGGAATTTGGCACTCAGGGGGCTGCTCAGGCTCCACTCCAGCTTCAGCTGCTGTCATGGCAGGAGAATTGGGAAGCAGTCAGCATGGAGATGGCCATCAGAACATGAATTACATGGATGCCCGGCTCACATGGATACGTCTGACACAGATTCCCTTCTCACACAGATCCCTACACACAGATTCCCCTCTCAAATGGATCCCACTCACACGGATCCCCTCTCGCATAGGTCCCACTCACACAGATCCTTTCTCACACAGATCCCACTCACACAGATTCCCCTCTCAAAACAGATCCCACTCACACAGATCCCTTCTCACACAGATCCCTCTCACATGGGTCCCACTCACACGGATCCCCACACACAGATTCCCCTTTCAAAAGGATCCCACTCACATGGATCCCCTCTCACATGGATCCCCTCTCCCACGGATTTCACTCACACTGATCCCCTCACCCACATATCCCTTCACATGGATCTCATTCACATGGATCCCCAGCTCACACAGATCCTCTCTCACACGGATCCCGCTCACACAGTTCCCCTCTCACACTGAACTCCCTCTAACATTGAACCCCTCTCCCACATATCCCACTCACACAGATCCCACTCACACAGATCCCTCTCACACAGATCCCCACACATAGATCCCACTCACACTGATCCCTCTCACACTGATCCCTCTCACACAGATCCCTCTCACACAGATCCCCACACACATATCCCACTCACACAGATCCCCACACACTGATCTCCTCTCCCACAGATCCTCTCTCCCCCAGATCCCCTCTCCCACAGATGCCCCCACGGGTGCCCCCATACCTGGCAGTGTTTAAGGCCCCCACGGACGGGTGGGTGATGCAGCAGCCCCGGCCGCGTGGGCAGCTCGTGGGAGCTGCAGGGTGGGGGAGGTGTGTACAGGTGGCCTTGGCTCTTCTGCTGCCCAGGTGGACTCTGGTACCCCAGGGACGGGCTGTGGAGACCAGAGGGATGAGCAGGTGAGGTCTGCTGAGCCAGGGATCCCAATGATCCCTTTCCCACCATCCCACCCTGCTCCCCAAGCTGGGAATGGGCACTCGGCTCCCAGCCAGGCTCCCACATGCCAGGGGGCTGAGGGCAGGTGCCCACCTGATGGTGCTGATGGACAGGTGCCCATAGGAGCCGCCAGCCGAGGCACAGCGGGAGTTGATGAAGGCCACGAGGGAGTTGGGGGAGGTGCGGATCACGGTCTGCAGGTCGATGCTGGAGTCGGACAGCGGGGAGATGGACAGTGCCCGCTTCTTCCCCAGCTTCCCCGCACCGCGGGGCGTGGAGAACCGGGAGCCTGGGAGGGCAGAGCAGGGGGCACTGCCCTCAGCATGGTCCTGGCGGGCTGGAGGCACCCCGAGGACACACACCTGGTGTTTGGAGGCTGGAGGAGTGCCCTGAGTATGCCAGTTCGCTTGGGATTTAGAACAGACAGATGAACTCCTCTATGGAATCCCCCCTGCCTCACTGCCCCCCAAAACCGGAGACTCACCATCACCAGTGTGCTCAGCTCCTGTTGCCAGCCCGTACCCACGGTGTCCGGGCTGATGGCACACGGGGAAATCGAGTCCTGGAGGAAGGAGGACAGGTGAGCTGGGTGTGGGAGAGGGACCCCGGGAGCACCCCTGACCTCGGGGAGTGCATCTGGAGCCCGGAGCCCCCACCATGACCCACCTGGCGGTCCCGGAGCGGTGGGGGCTGGTCCGTGGGGAGGGTGCAGGCAGCAGTGCTCGCTGTAGCCGGCGGCCGGGGGTCCCGCGGGGTCGAACATGTCGCGGTGGGGCCCGGGGGTGTCTCAGGGGCACATCGGGGTGGCGGCAGGGCCCGCGGGGCTGCGGGGCCCGGGAGGGGGCGCGGGGACCTGGGGGGGGGAGATGTTGGGTGTGGCCGCCAGGGGGCGCCGCAGAACGCGGGACCCCCTTCCCGGGACTGGATTTAAACTAAAATAGGAGAGATTTGGGGATATCGGGAAGAAATTTCTCCCTGTGAGGGTGGAGAGGCCCTGGTACAGGTTGCCCAGAGAAGCTGTGGCTGCCCCTGGAACTCTGGAAGTGTCCAAGGCCAGCTTGGACGAGACTTGGAGTAACTTGGGATAGTGGAAAGTGTCGCTGCCCATGGCGAGGGATCGGAACGTGACTTTAAGGTTCCTTCCAACCCAAACTATTCTGGGATTCTATGAAATGGAAAAGCGAGGCACAGCCGGAACCATTTCCGGGCCAAGGACCAGAGCTGGTTCCCTACTCCTCCCTTCCCAGGGATTCTCCAGCATCTGCAGGTCCCACCCAGCCCTGCCTTGCCCGTGGGTCCCCACCCTGCCCGCGGGTCCCCACCCTGCCCTGTCCCACCCACGCATCGCGCCCCTGCCACGGGTCTCAGCCCAGCCCACCGTCGGTCCCTGCCTGTGGGGTCCTGCCCTGAGCCTGGTCCCGCCCCCACCCAGGGCCACCATTCTGCCCCCAATCCACCCCAACCCCCCGGTCACCATCCTGTCCCCCCACTCCATTCCCACCCACGATCCTTGTCCTGCCCCCCAACTCCATCTCCATCCAGGGCCACCATCCTGAGCCCATCCATTCCCACCCCCCCCGGCCCCTGTCCTGCCCCAAGACTCCCGAGGGCTGACATGAGGAGCAGAAGAAGCCACCACAGGACGAGGCAGATGTGGGTGGCACTGGGAACAAGGGCTCCTGCCCCCTCAGCTTCCCCCTTTGAGACGCGGGGAATCGCCCCAAACAAGGGGTCTGGGGGAGTGGGAGCCCCTCACCCCGCTGGGAAAAGCGCTGGGTTGCGTTTGGAGCCGGGGGGGCGAGGGGGGCAGCAATTCTTCCGCATGAGTTGCCCCTTTGAAAGCTCGTCTAGGGGCTTTGTGAGAGTGTCAGGCAGGAAGAATGGAGGGGGGGGCAGCGGGGCAGGCAGAGGGGAGGGGGCTGCCCAGGAAGGTGGTGGAACTGGGGGGGAAAGGGGAAAGAGAGATGAGGAGGAAACAGGGGGCAGGAGGCAGAGAAGGGGGGTCTCACCTGCCCCTTGGGCCTGGGCCTCGCAGGAGAGTTTGGGGAAACCTCCCACCTGCCCTCGCCCTGCCAGGGCTAAGCAGGTTTGCAAGCCCCTCCCCTAAAGTCTGTGGGGTTATGGGGTGACCCCAGCCCCCCCAGCCCTCTGCTGCTCAGGTGTGTGCACACACAAATGCACATAGGGATGCATGACCCGACTCACCAGAGAGCACCTGGGAGGTGATGGGGGGTTGGGATTGAGCAAACCCCCACCTCCCCCTCCCCACAACCATCACCTGAGACCCCCTGTTGCCCTGGTGACCACCAGCCCCGTCCCCCTGCTCTGCACAGCCCTGGAGCACAGGTTCACACACCTGCAGAGCGACCACCTCGTGTCACATGGCACCTGTGTGACACCAGCACAGGTACGGCCATAGGAACACACACAGAGCTCTGCACGCACAGCTAAACACATGGAGAATCACACACAGAGCTCTGCATGCACAGGTAAACACACAGGGCACATGGAGAATCGCAGGATGGGCTGGCAGAGATCTGAAAGCTCATCCTGTTCCACGAGCAGGGACACCTTCCACTAGCCCAGGTTGTTCCAAGCCCCGTCCAAACTGGCCTGGAACATTTCCAGGCTTGCACACGTGTGCCCAGTGTGTCACTGCATATGGGGAATACACAGGTACAGCACAGGTCACACCGTCCCCACCTCAGCACCCCCGGAGTTTTCACACCATCTCCCTGCCTGGGGCTGTGTCCCCCTTTTTCCCCCTATGCCAGCTCTGGGAGGGCTCTGGCCCCCAGCTCCACCGAGGGGCAGCAGGAATATGAAGGTCTGGGTGCAGGTGGGGAGGGGTTTGATGAGCAGAGCCAGCATGGCAAGGTGGGTGCCAGGTGGGTGCCAGATGGCATTTCCCCAATCCCCCACATCCCACCCCTGAACCCCAACACACAACAAGGGGCGACTACACAACACCAAAAACACCCCAAAACCACTGGTCCTAACCACAGGATGCTCCCCCCAACCCACGGGGTCCACAGGGGCTCCCCAAACCACGGTGGCCCCTCGAGCCGAGGCGGCTGGATGGGGCCGGGAGCGCTGGGAGCCAATGGGAAGCAATGGGAAGCAACGGGAAGCAATGGGAACCATCCGGCGTCTCGCCCACCGCCGCGCTCGCCTCCCCCGCCGGCCGCACACCGCCGCGGCCCACCCAAGTCGCAGCCTTTGGGCATAAATTTGAGAGCCAGGCGCAGGCGGGATGAGGGGAATCTTCCCTCGCTCTCCTCCTGCCAAGAAACTCAAACTGAAACACATTCCTGCTCCTCTCTGCCAAGAAAACCAGGAGCGCAGCCAGCGGCGGGAGCTCTCGGAGCAGGGCTGGCTCCAGACGCCGAAACGCGGCGCGGGAGGGGGTCAGGGCTGGCCGCCCCCCTCCCCCCAGCTCCTCGCCTTTTATTTCCTGCAAACACATCTAAAATCTGTCATCTGGCTCCAGTTTCCTGAGGACACTGGGGAACGGGGCCGGGGGGAGAGGGAAGGAGATGGAGGGGAAGGCAGAGAGAGAAAGGGGACGGAGGGAGTTTATGGGGGGTGGGACATCGGGATGGTGACACCGAGGGGTGGTGGGGGCAGAGAGACCCCAGCACCGATGGGTGGTTGGGCAAAGATGGGAAGGTGAGAGCCAGACGTGGGCACTGACGAGAACAGGAGGAGGAGGAGGAGAAGGCTGCAATTCCCCTCGCAGCACCCCGCCATGGGGCAGACCCCCACCTCACCACGATGGGGCAGACCCAGACCTCCGCTCCAGCACCCCACGACAGTGCAGACCCCCAGTCCTGCTCCCAGGAACGCTCCCGCTCCCCCCAAACCCGCAGCCGTGGGTGCAGCCGGGCGGCTCCCACCCAGCCCAGCCCCGGGGGGACGGGGGGGGGAAGGGGGTCCCTGTGTCCCCTAGCCCCGGCAGGGTTAACCAGCCCGGAGCCCCACTGTGGAGAAATGTGATGTCAGGGCTGGATTAGCCCCCGCGATCCCACAGCCCGGCCGCGCTGAGCTGTGTGTGGCACAATCCATCACCCGCCGGCACAGCCCCCGGCGTGGGGGGCCGGGGGGGCTGAGTGCGGGGGGCAGCCGCGCTGCTGTCAGCGCCTGCATGAACACACGTGTTTTCTGCGTGTTTGCATGTGTGCGTGGGGATTTGGCTTCATGTGGGAGTGGTTTTTTGGGGACGACATCAGGGTAGTGACACAGGTGGCTTCTGGGAGCAGAGATCCCCCAAAATCGAGGGGTGGTGGGAGAAGAGACACTCCCAAAACTGATGGGTGGTGGAGCTGGGATGGTGGGAAGGAGGGAGGGACACAGATGTAGCCCCCGGGAATGTAGGGACACAGGGAGGTGTGTCCCTGTGCTTGCGTCTACAGATGTGCGGGATGTGCGGGATGTGGGGAGCTGCAACACCTAATGAGGGGCCCGGTCACCCCAAATCCTCACTCAGAGAGGAGCAAGGGAAGGCCAGAGCAGAGAGAACAGGCAGACAGCGGGACAACATGTGATGGAGGGCCCGGTCACCCCAAATTCTCATTCACAGAGGAGCGAGGGAGGACAGAGTAGAGAGAACAGGCAGACAGAGGGAAGGGTGCGGTGGTGTGACAGGGGCCATGGTGGGGACACACCCTACAAGACCCCTTGGCACCCTTTGATCGGGAGAGCCAGGGTCTGTGCTGGGGTAGGGAAACCCCTGAGCCCCCCACAGGCACCCCAAAACCCACCCAACCCCAACCCCGACCCTAAACCTGGGCTGCAAACCTAAACCAGAGGTCTGCCAGGAGCCAATGCTCCCTTGTGCCAGCAGCAGTTAGGGACCGTGGGGACACATCCCAGCTGCTGGCCAGGGCAGGCTCTGGCAGGGTCACTCCGATCCTCCCTCGTGCTGCACAGCCTCAGCAAAGACCTGGAGATTCTCCACGGAACAGACACCTTTTCTCTGCCCGAGGAGCTCAGCCCGAGCTGGGAACTGCTTCCCCTGACCCCACATCTTTCTGGACTCTGCCTGCAGCACAAGCGACGTGTGGAATCCCCGGCCGCCGCCCCCGAGCGCCCCCCCCACCCCGTTAGGCCGGGCTTTAGGGCCAGCCCCAGCCCCTCCACATGGGGCAGCTTAATCTGCCCAGGACCGCGGCTCCACAAAGCGCATCGCTTCAGGTTCAGGGGGTCTGAAAGGGGACGACTCAGGGTCATGATCCCGTGCTGGTGGGGGCTGCCAAGCTCGTTCCAAGGTGGTCCCTGGCCTGGAAAAGCTGAGGCAAGGAAGAACCAGCTTAACACCGGGGACAGGGGAGGTTTATGCTGGTGTGGAGGGAAAGGCGCAGACACGTCACTGCCAAGACAGACCTGGGATATCCCGGACTCCATCCTCCCTCTCCCAGCCTTGTCACACATCCTCATTCCCGACCCAATCCCAAAATTCTTCTCTGCTATTTGCACCACTCGTAGGGAGGATCAGAATTCCCCCCCCAGCCCACCCACTCCTCCAGGTGTACCCCTTGCACCCCAGTGCCACATCTCAGGGGGCAAAACCATCTACCCCTGTCTCCCACGTGCACCCACACCCACCCAGGGCCGTGCACTGACACGTCTCTGGACATGTTAACGCATGCTGACACACGTGTGCTCCGGGGAAGGAAAGGCAGGCAGCCGGGTCCTGCATATCCAGGGCAGGGATAACCCACGGAGGGGGCTGCAGACTCCCTGGAAAGAAGGGATTCCCAGCCCTCCCGCACAGTGGAGCTGCTCAGGAATCCGTGGCAGGCCAGGCAGGGGTGGGGGGGCTCCATAGGTGGTCCCCAGGCAGGCAGGCGACCCTCGCTGCACATTGTTTGCTTTGGCCCCCAGCACACGCTACCCCCAAATCACTCCCCTAAAGCCACTTCCCCAGCCTGCACCTTCACCAGGCTGGAGGATGGGTGGGGGCAAGGTTTTGGGGTGGAGGTGAGGGGGGCACACACATGGCAGCAGCTGCTGTAAGGAATTTTTATGCTTCCCTCTTCCTCCCCGGCGCTGGAGGGAAGCAACAACATGGAACATGTGGGACCCATAAAAGCCCAGCTCTGAGTCACGGCTGTGGGAGCCCCTGGCAGGCACCACTCCCTCCCATGGCATCAAGCATCATCCCATCCCAGCATGGGCGGGCTGGGGACATCCTGGACATCCTGCCATCCCCAGGGATCGAAGGTCAGACATGGCAAGTGGCAAAATCCATCCTCCCACCGCAGTCAGGGACTGACACTGAGCCTGTTCCTACCCCAACAACTCCATCCTGCAGGATTCCTCCAAGGATGGGAACAGGAGGGGCCCTGGCACCCGCTAAAGGATGGGATATACAACAGGAATCCTGATAATCTGCAACTGCCTTTGGCTTAACACGCTGAGCACAAGGCACCTTTGGGGATTCAGGGAGCTTCTTGGGGCAGGAGACCCCTCCTGTCTGCTGAGAGGTGGAGGTGTGAGTGTCCTCAGTCTGTTCCCAAAATCCCCAGCCATGCCTGGCCTGCTAGGATACATTTGTCTCTCCTGAAGTATCTGCCATGAGTGGTGGTGGCTCGTTCCTTGACTGGGGACTTGCTCTGCCTCCACACAGCAACTCCATTCCCTCATACCCTGGGATATCCTCTGCCATCCCAGAGGCACCAGCCAGAACTCTGCTCCCCTAAATCCTGGCCAGGACTTGGACAGTGGGGCTCTAACATCTGGAAACATCCCCCCAGCCTCGCTCTGGATGCAGCGGAGCTGAAACCCGACTCTGTTTTGCCACTTGTTCCCACTCCGAGACAGCTCTTTCATTTTATTTTATCAGCTGTTCACCTTGCTGTCCTGCAGCTTCGCAAGGCTCCAGATATGCCATAAGGATTGGGGTGAGCTCACTGTTTTCCTGTGGGAATCCTCAGTCTCATGATGGACCAGGCCCTGGCCCTGAACAGGGGACAACAAAAATCCCACCTGGATTTTGTTGGGATCCCACCCAACAAAAATCCTGCCTGAGAGTGGCGTCTAAACACTTCTTGAAGTGTGCACATGTGCACAGTGTGTACAGGAGGGTACCTGTGCAGGTGTGAGGACTTGTGTGCAGCAGGCTGGAAGGGTGGGAAGAGCACTGCTGCCCCAGGATAATGGGCTGGCATCGTGGCTGGAGCTGTGGGATGTCCCCAAGAGCATCCCAGGTGCACTGGGTGAAGGCCCCTCATGTCTTCCAGCCCACTCACCCTTGGAATCATGGAGTCATTAAGGTTGGAAAAGCCCTCTAAGATCGTCAGATCCAACCATTAACCCAGCATTGACACGGCAACCACTAACCCACGCCAGCAAGTGCCACATCCACACGGGTTTTAAACAATTTCAGGGATGGTCACTCCACCACTGCCTCGGGCAGCCTGTGCCAGAGTCTGATCACCGTTCCAGCAAAGGAATTTTCCCTAATATCCAATCTAAATCTGCTGTGGTGCAACTTCCCAGGTTCTGGACAGTGAGGACGGGTCCCACCCGCAGCCTGAGCTCCACGCCCGCCTCTCCACAGGCTGTCCCGCCCGGACGGCGCGTCACAAGGTGTCCGTGCTGACTCACTCCGGGATGGAAACTTCCCTGCTCCAGGGAGATCCTCGCAGCTCAGCCAGCTCCAGCACTGAGTTTATTCCACCACCTCCCACCAGACCAGCCCTGGGGGCCCGGAGACACTCAGCTCCCAACCTGCCCTTGGTTTTGTGATGGAAAAGACGCTGGGGTATGGGGGAGACGAGGATCCCCCCCAAGCAACCATACCCTGTCCCGCGCAGAGGGAGCCTCTGCCTCAGCTGGACGCAGCAGGAAAACTGGAAAGCTTTCCTAGGTCTGAATTTCTGAAGAACAAACTTCATCCAGCTGCTTCCTCCTCCCTTCCCCCAAAACTCAGTGCCCACCCGCATCCATCAGCTCAGGTTTGGCACACGCAGAAGAGCGGGAGGAAACTCATGGGATCAGGGTGTTCAATAGCATCTGCCAGGTCCCCAAATCGCTTCCAGGGCTGGGAGCAGGACCCCAGCTGTGGCTGGACTATCCAGTAGTTTCCCAGTCCCCAAACAGAGCATTGGAATGCCACAGCCATTCCTCAGCCGCCTTCTCTCTGTCCTCACCATCCTCCCGGGAGAGGCTACAGCCCTCAGACTGCCAGCGCAGTGCTGGGAGTCCCCCAAATTCCAACGCTCAGCTCCGTCCTCTCCACGCTCTCCATCCCCATCCTCTTGGGAGAGGTGCAGCCCCCATGCCGTTCCCGCAGCGCCGAGTGCCATCACACGGCCTGGCAGGACATCAGGGGGCTGGGAGCACCCATTATCCCCGTGCCAACGCCTCGGAGCGGTGCCAGGGCCCCGGGAACAGCGGGTGCTGCCCATGGGGTCCATGCGGCCCTGGGGCCTCCCCCGAGTCCTGCCAAAGCTCCTGGGTGCGGAGGCCCACGAGGCGGGTGCTGGAGCACTGTGGGCACCGCGGCCGGTGGAATACGAGGTTCAGGGGGGCCAGGGGCTGGCAGGGTGGGTGGCACAGCTGGCACAGCCCCCCGGGACAGTCCTTGAGGCTGCTGCGTCACCGCGGCCGGGACAGCAACTTTCACTTGGTTGCTGCTCCCAATCCAACATCCCCAATGCAGGCAAAGCCGGCAGCACCCAGCAGCACCCAGTAGCACCCAGTAACACCCAGCAGCACCCAATAGCACCCAGTAGCACTCGGCAGTCCTCAGTAGCCCCCAGCCCCGAACCAGCCTCCCTTCCGCGGGCTGCGAGCGGCTCCACCGGCCCGGTGCGGCCGTCCCAGCCCACCCACACACCGACCCAATCTCCCACCCACCGGGCGCTCAAAGCGCGGCGGGAGCGTGCGGACGTGGGCGGGAGCACGAGGGGACGTGACGGGGCACGCGTGGGGCCGATCCCCTCTGCCCGCCCCGCGTGGCCGGTCCCCCCACGCCGGGAGCCCCGGTGGAAGTCCCGGTCCCCCGGCGGAGCCCTTGGGACGGCCCGCAGAGGGATCGGCGCCATCCCGGGAACGAAGATCCCGCGGCCCGGACCCGCCCGACGGCTCCTACCTCCGGGTGGGCTCCGAGCGGCCCCGGGCGGGGCGGCGGCTCCGGCGGCTCCGTGTCCCCCGTTCCCCCGGTGGCGGTGGCGGCGGCGGTTCGGTCTGGGAGAGAAGCGGCACATCCAGGGGGGGACGGCGGCGGCCGGGATGGGGCGGGACGGGACGGGACGGGACGGCGCCCCCCGCACTCCCCCGGCCCGCCCCGGGCGCTCGGAGTAAGTTACCGGAGCCCCGCGGGGGCGGCGGATCCCGGCGGGTCCCGCTCCGCCAACTGCGGCGGCGGCGGCGCCGATCGCGCTCGGGACGGAGACCCCGGCCGGGAGCGGCGGCCCCGAAAACCCGGGATGGATCCGGGACACGCACGGCCCCGCGCCCGCGCGCACCCCCCCACGCGCACACCGGCCCCGCTCGCTCGGGGCCGGCAGAAGCCCACGCGTGTCCGCGGGGTGTCCGGCGGGTCCCGCACACGGCAGCACACACGCACAGAGCTGGGGACACGCGTGGCTGGTGCGCGTGGGCGCGGGGTGCTTGTGTGGGGACCCCTGTGCGCACGCAGCGGTGCCCACTCGTGTGAGGGATCACGCGTCCACGTGTGAGCGCGCACACGGTGCACACGTGTGTGCAAGCGTGGGCACGGCCCTTGCACACGTTCACGCCAGGGACACAGCCCACGCGCAGGTGGGGGTGACATTCTCCAGCCCACACGCACGCACAGGGGGCACAGCCCACGGACACGCAGGGGGCACGGCCACCAGCCCATGCAGGAGCCGGGGGCACAACTGGCACACA
The DNA here is from genome assembly GCA_013397075.1 of Rhabdornis inornatus. Lineage (NCBI taxonomy): Eukaryota > Metazoa > Chordata > Aves > Passeriformes > Rhabdornithidae > Rhabdornis > Rhabdornis inornatus. The sequence goes on from VWZS01009491.1 coordinate 136,767, forward strand.
CACTGGGGACATAGCTCGGTGACACTCACACGTGCTGGGCACAGCCCACACACTCGGGGACACGGCCACCACCCCACTCGCGCGCATGGGATCCCGCACACGCACACGGGGAGCGCAGCCCACCCACAAGCGAGGTCGCAGCCTCCAGCCCACGCACACGCGGGTGCCACAGCTGGTTTACACGCAGGACCAGGGGACACGGCCCGCACACAAGCACACGCGGGTCGCAGAGCCCACGAACACGTGCGGAGAACACCCAGCAGCCACGGACACGCACACGGGGGAGGCACCGCCCGTGTACACGCAGGGGAGACAGCAACGATCCCACTCACACGCAAGGGGCAAAGACCACGCACCCACCGGGTGGCACATCCCACGCACACTCAGGGTCACACTCCCAGTCCCTAACCCTGACCCAAAAATTACGAATGTTTTTTTGAAATAAATACCGCCCGTTTCGCTCTGCACACGCACACGCGGGGAACGCAGCACACATTCTCGGGGGGCACAGGGGTCACACCCTCCAGCCCACGCACCCGCGGGGTCATACCCTGGGCTCACACCCTCCGGCCCACGCACGCTCGTGGGATCCATCCCCACCCCGGGAGTCCCGGGTGGTCCCGGGCGGGGGTCGGGGCTGGACCGGGGTGGGGGGCGCACGGTGGGGCAGCGCCCCCTGGTGGCGCCCGGTGACGCTCGTCGCGCTCGCCGGTGTCGCGCCGGGGCCGTGCCGAGCACCCGCTGACCCCGGAGCCGTTTACCGGGATTACCCCGCCAGGAGCTGCTGTGTGCCCGGCATCAGCTTGTCCCCTGTCCCCCGGTGTCATCGCGCACCGGGGGCAGCTTCCGGGACCCCCAGGGCGGAGGGGCAGCACGGGGACCGCAATGACAGGATTTCGGGACCCCTCAGCTCCCAGCTGAATCCTTTCCCTGCCTCAGTTTCCCTCCCCACTGTCACCATCTGAGATCAGCTCCTTCCCTGCTGCCCCCTCACCACAGTGCGGGTGAGGAGGAGTCTCTGCTCCCCGGGGAGCCAGCAGCACACAGGGGAGATGACAACGCCTGCAGGCTCAACTCTTTCCTCTGGCAGGAGGGGGAAGCAGCAGTGGGGTCCTGGGGTGCCCCCAGACTCTTCATGGCTGGAGTTCCACCACAGCAGCCCCGAAGCAGGACCGAGGGGTGGGCACAGGTGAGGGGGTGGTGCAGGTGAGGGACTGCCTCCATCCCCGTTTTGTAACGGCCATAAGCGGCTCAGCAGCTTTACCCCTGGGATGAGTGTGACCCTGGATAAGCTGCTTGGGGTCCGGGGACTTGCCCCGAGCCCACCCCCCTCTCCTCACGGAACCATCTGCATAGCGAGACTGTCCCAGGTCCCTTCTGCCAGCACCTCCCAGCCCTGGGTGTAACCAACACCTGGACATCCCCTCGGAGCAGCTCTCAACCACCACCCCCCGACCCTGCCACATCCTCCACCTGAGGAATAATCCCGGTCTCCTGTTTGGGAAAGTCAGAGCAGCTCAGAGCAGGGCCAGATGATCCCCCAGATTAGGGATTTAGCGGTGCCATCATGGCCAGCTCAGCAGCTCGGTGTGGGGGCAGTGTGTCAGTGTGTCAGTGAGTCAGCACATCGCACACACGCATGTGGACAGCCCCCTCCACACGGGAACACACTCACTGCCACGGGGGAAAACAGGAAAACGTCCCTTGCTGGCAACACAAAACACATTTCTGCTGTCTCGGTGGGATGCTCCACGTGGCTGGATGCATTCCGATGTGGGAGAGGGGAGCAGGGTGTCCCTGCAGACACCACACACATCCCCTGCGCTCCCTGCAGACCCAGCTCCCAGCCTGTGCATGGCAGCACGTGCCCCCAGGACACGGCCCGAGGCTGTGGCAGTGCCCGGGAGGCTGAGACATCCTGAAGGCACCATCCTGTTGGCTTTTGCCCACAGTGGGGATATTTTGGGAGCTCAGAGATGGCCGCAGTGCCCCGGGCGCCGGGGGTTGCCCGCTGCCCTGGCTGATGAAAGCTGCCCTTTGGTCACTGGCAGGGCCAAGCTGGGAAATCAAGGAGGTTTGTCCCCAGATAAAACAGCCCCGAACTGAGCTTTGAGCAGGCGCTTGCGCAACGGGGACCCAGGCCAGCGTGTGGGATCTCAGCGGGATGAGAAGGGGGCATTGCTGCCCTCTCCAGGAGCATCCCACCCCAAATCCTGCAAGAGAACCCCCCATCACCCACCAGACCCTCTGTCTGTGATGGGGATGAGACTGGGGTCCCTGTGTGGTGTTAGGGGAGCACACAAGGGGGACTGGGGGGTGGGACATAGAGGCTTTGCAGTGGGGCCCAGGGTTTGGAGGTGGGCTGTGGCTCAGCATTCGAAATCACCTGCCTGGAGCCAGAGTGATCAGAGCTCCGTTTGGGATTGCTCCAGGTGGAGAACAGCATTTTGCGGTTGTGTGATGCTTCCCAGTACCTGCCCTGCTGGGACACAGCTTTGATGTTCCTACTGCACACCACCCCTCTCCAGTCCCCAGTGAGGTTGTTACCTGGTTCCCCAACCCCTGCTTGACTCCTGGGAACTCCACTTGCAGGCAGGACCCCCCTGCAGAGGCCTTGTGAGCACACCAGGAGCCCCTCAAACCCCACAGCTCCCCACATGTCCCAGTATGGCAGTGCTGTGCAGCTGCTGTGCTACTCCAGCCCCAGTGCCTGAGGGATCTGAGCCCTCCTGGCCAAACAGGACCCTCCTCCCTCACCCCATCCGTGGGTGAGGTGATCCCAGGAAAAAGCAGCCAGAGCCTGAATTTTGCATTTCCACCCATTTATTTGGGAAGCTGCACCAAAATGTTGTATAATAAATTAAAGCAGAGGCCATGTGGGTGCATGAGGAAGGGGAAGGCAGAGTGGGATCTTTGGTAGAGAATGGAGCACCAGGGAGTCCCAATGGCTGCAGGAACTGAGAAAGCAGGAATAGCTACAAAACCAGTGGCACAAACCAAATCTGTGCCTTGAGTGTGGTCTTGAAGGCAAAGTTTGAGCCTGAGGCACGAGGCTGGAGGAGGCCTGGCTGGTGAGTGGGAGCAGGGGAGGAAAGCACAAACCCAGGGAAAGGGGAAGCACACGGGACCTGGAAGATTGGTCCTCACAGCTCCATGCCGTCCAGGGATCAGAGAACTTTATCCTGTCACTGGAATTTTGGGGTTCTTGTTGAAGTTGTACCCTTCATCCTCCTCTCCCAAGCTTGTTATTTGTGCCCCATTATCTGTCCCCAAAACCAGGCCTAAATTGGATGCAGGAAGGTTTGTTCCAGAAAGGAAACAAGTGGAACTGCCTTGTCCTCCAGATTCGTCCTGGAGGAAGCAGCTCTGTTTCTGCATCTCACTCTGCCCCAAAGGAAGCCACGTCCCAACCCTTCATCGGACACTGAATGTGAACCGAGGCCCCCACACAGAGGGGAATATGGGAATCAGGAACCCCCTGGAAGCACCAGGAATGTGGGATCAGCTTGGGAACAGTGCAGGCAGGAATGTCCAGAGTCATCAACACCCACAGCCCAGGCTTGGGCAGTCCAGTGTGGCCTTGGCTCTGTCCCTTATGTCCCCAGAGAGACTCCCTGCTCCCCATGACGAGACCCTCTCCCTCCCAGCTTTCCAAAGGGGTCCATTGCACCGAGGGCTGACTCCAGCTCATGGAGCTCTCCAGCTCCCTCCCCCTCCACCAGAGGGACGGTCCTGGAGAAGGGGGGGGTCCCAGCACAGCTCCCCCAACCCTAACTACAGCCACAAGCATCAACAATCATGTCAGGAATGTCAGTCTTGACAATATTGCTGTTGCGATCGAAGTAGAGGACGGAGAGCGGGCGGCGCCGCGTGGGCACGCAGCAGGAATTCCCTGACGCCTGGACGTTGTTGGCTTTGACGAGGTTGAAGACGGCTGTGTGGAAGGAAGAGGCCATGCCAGGGCTGCCTGCCACGTGCAGAGGGCACTGGCCCACGCAGTAATTTATCTGGTAGCCCTCGGGCTTAATGATCCAGTCGTTCCAACCAATGTCACGGAAGTCCACGTAGTAATCCTTGCGGCAGCACAGGTTGGAGTTCGGGCTGCAGCGGAGACTGCGCTTGGCCACGTGGTGTTCGGGCTCCCTCACCTTCACCTTGGCCACCAGGAAGGGCTGATGGGACCAGCTGGCATTGACCTGTGCCATGACACCGCTCCCATCCCCACCGCTCTCCAGTTCCAGCCGCAGGGTCCGGCTCTGCCCGCCAAAGAAGCTCTGCAGGGCCGGCAGGAGGGGGAAGGAGCGCCAGCCGCTGCCCGCCGTGCTCAGCCGCCTCTCCCCCAGCAGCGTGCGATTGCCCCCGGCTTCACTGGCCAGGAAGATCCTCAGGGTGAGGCTGGCCCGGGGCACTCGCAGGTAGAGCCAGAGCTGAGCCTGCAGGATGCGAATGTCCTGGTCCTGCGCTTGGCTGAACTGGAATTGCAGCCCCAAACTGGAGGGAGATGTGAGATCTGAGGGGAGAAAGGGATGAGGAGGTGAGCGCTGAGGGATGCTCCCGGCCATCCAGCGAGTAAAGACTTCCAGCTTCGCCTGTCGTCCACCCTTCCCTGGGAATGCAGCCCCGGAATGGGGGAACTGTCCCATTCTGTCTGGCAGAAGGGGGACCCCAGCTCTCACCTGGCTCTTCTTCGCGGGGTGAGGCTGGAAAGTGTTTTCAGCCTCCCAAGCTAATTCTGCAGCTCCCAACTCTAGTCAGGAGTCGCAGGCACTTTGGGGAGTCTCATGTTTTGGGGGGACGGGGGACCGGTATTGCAGCCCCTCGGGTGCAGGGTCCCAACAGGCAGGAGCAGGAGAGGCATCCCCTCCCCATCCCGGCCCCGGGATGTCACTGATGCGCGACGCGTGCGGTGACTCCCGAGTTCCGCACAGCCCGCGTGGCTCCGGGTCCCGCACCCCGCGGGGCTGCGCGTCCCTCGGGATCCCCAGGGCGCAGGACACGGACCCCTCGCCCCGGGGCTCACCGGGCTCTCCCGCGCCTCGTCGGGGACCGCGTGGGCGCCCACGGGGGTCGCGCACCCACCTGTCTCCGCGAAACTGATGATCTCGTAACCCTGCTCCTCCTCCTCGCCGGTAACATCGGGGCTCCGGTGGGCGCCTCCCGCCTGCAGCCTCCGCAGGGCGCGGGTCACGGCGGCGCGGGGCACAGCGTGGGCGAGCCGCGGTCGATCGCGGAGCCGCAGCTTTTCCAGCAGCTGCTTCTTGGCCACCTCCTCCAGNACAGAACCACGGCCAGCAGCAGCCACGGGCCCGAGCCGCGCGACGCCATCCGCGCCCACCGGACGGGACGGGATGAGCACCGGGAGCGGCACTGATGGGGCGGGACCGGCACCGGCACCGAGGGACGGGCACGGACCGGACGGGAGCGGCGTGACGGGACCGCGTCGATGGAACCGGAACGGCGCCGGGAGCGACGCCGACGGGACGGGAGCGGCACCGGGAGCGGTGCGGCGGGGCCTGCTTTGGGCACCTGCGGCCGGGGGCGGTCCCGCCGCCCCCCCGCCCCCCGCCATTGGCCGCCGCACCTGCCTGTCCCGTCCCGTCGGGGATTACCGGGATTAGCACCCCACCCCCGCCTCCCCGCGGGGGGGTCGGTGAGCAGCCCCCCATCCTCCCCCGCTCCCGGTGCCCGCCAACCGTAGGGTCGCTGCGGGAGGAGTCGCACGGGGGGCCGAGCAGTGGCCCCCGCCGTGCCCGCGTGGGTTGAACACGAGTGAGGGGTGAGGGGGAGCTTCATAGGGTGTGTGCAAACAGAGCGATGTGCAGAGCTGCGTGGGGAAGGGGCTCTGTGTGCGCTGGGCTCTGCCTGCGGGACACACGGGCATCTGCCCACCAGGAAGAGAAATCCCGGCCAGCCCCTCAGTACAGGCAGCAGAATCCTCCAAAACCTTCAGGAAGTGAGGGCTGGGGCAAATCGTGGCCGGTGGAGGAGCTCCAGCACCAGATCAGCCAGGCAGAGGGATCCCAGCTCAGCTGCCCGTCCATGGATCCCACAAACCTGTCCCCAGCCTGGGCATTGCCCCCTGGGCACCCTTGAGCCGTCCTGGCAGTTACAGTCCCGTTGGGTGCTGGCAGAGGATCCAGAAGGGATCAAGGGGCTCCTGGGATGACCCTGCAGCTCCTGGGGACTGTCACTCCCAGCAGGTGATGGGTTTGGGGGTCTGAGCCCACCCCTTGGACCACTTGGTCCATCCTCAGCCCGGGGCAGAGCTGGGAAGGGCCAGTGAATGCATGCACCATGTACCCTCCTCCTGACACAATAAAAAGAGGATTTGTGTGTCCTGAGGGCTCAGGAGGTGACACCCAGTGTCACATCACCCTGAAGATGTTTCTCAGACTCTTCGAAGTGGGATGTGCAGGTTGAGGCAGGGCAGGGGCTGGCAGAAACCTCACGAAAGTGATGCAAGATGCCACAGTGTTGGGGGATTGGCAGAGCCCAGCTGGAGCAGGGAAGCCAGAGAACTTGAAGCCCTGCCAAGCCAGTGCTCTGGCATGTCCTGTGCCCACCACGCCGTGCACCGACTCCAAGGTCTTGACCACATGGAGCCCCTGGCCCTGGCCAAGCCAGAGGTGCCATGTAAACAGAGTCTGGGAAAAAGCACCCACCGGAGGTGATGCAACCACAGAGCAAGGGGCAAAGGGCTCAGCTGGCTGGGCCTGCTGGCAGCTCCCAGAATAGCCCAGGAATGTCAACAGAGAGGAAAGAGTGGGCACAGGTTGGCCTGGGAGCACGGATCCCACAGGGCCTGGGAGCCCTGGCTGCAGGCAGGAGCAGGATGGAGCAGGTGGCACTTCCAGCCAGGCGCAAGGCACACGTGCTCACGGGCAAAGATGCTCCCACATGGAGAGCAACTTCTTAAAGCACCTGGAGCGACAGGACCAGGGGCGATGTCTTCCCATTGGCAGAGGACAGATTTAGATGGGATATGGGGAAGCAATTCCTCACAGTGAGGTTGGTGAGGCACTGGCACAGGTTGCTCAGAGAAGTTTCATCCCTGAAGTGTCCAAGGCGACATTGGACAAGGTTTGGAGTAACCTGGGATGGTGAAAGGTGTCTCTGCCCATGGCAAGGGGTAGAACTGGATGAGGTTTAAGGTCTCTCCAACCCAAACCATGCTGGATTCTTTGATGCACACTTACACATGCTCAGGATATCTGAATACCTGCCGAATATCTGGATACCTGCTCCATTTTGGACATGCCCCTTGTGCCCCACAGCCCATTGCCTTGCTGTGCTGTATTCCCCTATCCCTGCCAGATCCCAGAGCCAGGGCTGGGGCTGTGGCACGGCTTGAAACAGGAGACAAAGTGTGGGAAAATGGATAAGGCACTCTCCAAAACCCCCACCCTCCATTCCAGGCTGGGAGCGAGGTGTCCCCAAAGGGATCAACCCTGTCAAAACCTGCCTGGACCCCTCTGCATAGAGCAGCACCCCATGAACCCCCATCCCACCTCCAGCTTAGCAAGAGCATCCGATCCCCGGCCCCTCACACCGCGTGTCCCCCAGCACGCTCTGGCCCCTGGATCTGGGGCAGGGGTCAGAGCGGAGCTCTTGCACCCATTGCATAATTGTGTTGTTGATTAAGCAGTTCCCAGAAAGCAAAGCCCAGGGACTGACCTGACCAAAATACCCCCCAAGGTCCCCCTGGGCCCAGCACCTGCTGCACACATGGCTCCAGGGCCTCTGACCCTGTGGCCGTTGGGGCGAACGTGGCACCCGGTGACCTGACCTGGAGGTGACAACTGGCTAGGCTAAGCCAGGACCCCCCAAGAGCTCCTGCAGCAGCACCTGAGCACGGAATCATGAAATCACAGAATCATGGAATCATTCAAGTTGGAAAAGCCTGGATCAGGCCCAACCATTAACCCAGCACAGCCAAGGCCACCACTAAACCATGTCCCCAGCTGCCACGTCCACATGTTTTTGAACACTTCCAGGGATGGTGACTGCACCACTGCCCTGGGCAACCTGTTCCAGGGCTTGGCCACCTTTTCCATGATGAAATTTTCCTTAATCTCCAATCTAAACCTCTCCTGACACAACCTGAGGCCATTTCCTCTTGCCCTGTTTCTCGTTCCTGGGAGAAGAGCACCAGTGACCACAATGGTGGCACTGGCTGGGAACGGGCCATGAGACTGGGAATTAAACATTAACTCTTCTCAAGGCAAGGGAAGGGACAGTCAGAAATTCCCACCCCTCCTGGGAGCTGGACCTGCCCAGGGGGCACCTGGCACAGTGCGCTTGGACCTTTGCTTCAGGGGCTGTTGATTCTGGCAAAGGATCCTTCCAGCACATCTGTCCCCTCCTGGACAAGACCAAGGGGACATCGTATCTGTCCCTGTCTATATCATATCTGCATCTGGATTGATTCCATGGATGCCGTGTCCCCATGGCATTGCTGTGCTGGGGGCTGCAGGGTGGGCTCCCCAGTGCCTTACTGGTCCCAACAGCACAATCTCCCAGTGCTGGGGGCTGCAGGGTGAGCTCCCCAGTGCCTTACTGGTCCCAACAGGACAATCTCCCAGTGCTGTGCCTGAGCCACTCCTTCCAAAGCCTCCTGAGAGATCAGGGGACACCAGCAGAGCTCTGTGTCATGGCAGGGAGGAAGATCCCTGGCTCCAGGGAACCACTCTTCGCTGACTGCACCTTCCTCACCCTGCCTGGGAAGTGCCACTTCGGAATTCCTGAGCCTTGGCCACGCTGTGCTGTGGGTGGGGAAGGGGCTGTTGGCTGCATCCAGGTCCCTCTTTCCTGTGGGAGTGGGACAAGCCTCAGCTCAGCATCTCAGGGCTGTGCTGCTAAAGCTGAGGGGTCTCTGGGTCCACAGGACCAGCCAACAGTTCTCTTGCCCCTGCATGCCCACAGCTGTTGCACCCCAGGAAGCTTGGCACTGGCTCCAGAGAAATTGTTTGATTAATAAATATAGACAGTGAAATGAGGCGTTGGAAAAAGAAGGGAAAAAACAAACACCAAACCCTCTTTGGATTTGCGCAAGTGGCCTTGGATCCCAGACAGGATCAATCCCCGAGCCTTCCTCCCTTCCCGTGTGGCAGGAACGCTTTGGGAACCTGCACACCTGAATCTGGGGAGATGGGGGTCCCTGCTCCAGCAGGGCTGGTGGGATGTGTGCAGTCACATGCTTGTGGCCCTTCCATCCCTTCTCCAGGTGTCACAGGTCCTCCAGGACATCGATCCCTGCTCCAGCCAGAGCTGCTCATGCCTTGTGGCTCGCTCATCCTGGAGCAGGCAGAGGATGCAAAACTGGATGGGGAGAGGGTCTGAGAGCACCTCCTCACTCTTCTGACCCTTTTTCCAGCTGGATCAGTTCTGTCCCAGCCTCTGGGGTTGGTTGTCAACCCTTGCATGTGGATCTCCAGGCTGGGGACATGGGGGTCCCCGTTCCATTCGGGCTTCATGGGAGCACCTGCTACACGGTGTGTGCATGTGGCCAAGCACTGTCACCTGCTTCTGGCTCTTCTCTTCTTCATTCTCCACATGGGACAAAGTGCATCCTGCCCTGGCTCCAGCCAGAGCTGCTCATGGCTCATCATCCTGGAGTGGGCAGTGGATGCAAAGCTGGGTGGGGAGAGGGTCTGACACCCTGTCCTCCCTCTGCTGACCCTCTCCCCACCTGGATCAGCTCTGTCCTGGCCTCCCTGGTTGGTTGTCAGGACTCGCAGGGTGAACCCTAAAGCTGAAGTCACCCCCCAGGGATCACCCCAGGACCCCCCTCCCAAATGTCCCACCCCAGCACCTTCTCCCCTCTTTTCCAGTCCTCGCACATGGGGGACACGTGGGGAGCAGTGGAGAAACCGGAACCCTCTGTTACGTAACAGGGCAGATGTGTCAGAACTGCCCTTTGCCCCCCGCTCTCACGGCCCTGACATGTCCCTTTGCTGTCACCAGGCTGGAGAGGGGCAGCGGGCCAGGGATGAGCTGAGGGGATGCTCTACAGTGGGGGAGCTGGGGGCAAGAGGGGCTGGGGATGAGGGGTCCTGGGTGCTGAGGCTGCCCCAAAGTCCGTCCACTTCCAAAGACAGAAGAATTTCTCAGTTCTGTCCTGATTTGGGACAGGGATGGCCAAATTCAAGTGGTTTTGGTGGAATGGGGAATTTGGCCCAAGCAAGGAATGACGCACTGGTGGGAATTACAGATCACCTGTGTCCAGGGGGTTCCCATGCTATACCCTGGATCTGGCTGGGATGAATTAGGGGTTCTTACCCCTGGGAAAGACAGCTGAAGGGCAGAGGGCGTGGGAGGTCTTTGGGAGCAGTGTGGAGATGCCCTGTCCCACTGCCTGGGCTTTCAATGACAGAATGGGTCTGTCTCGTGCCATCCCAGGGCTGCCTGTGCCAGGAGCACTGGAGGATGTGCTGGTGAATGACGGGGCACACACGTGCTGTTGGGAGCCTTTATTGAACACCAGCTAACTGGAATGCTTGGAGAGGGAGACACATTCCTCCCACTGGGATAGATTTCCCTTTCCTCTCCCTGCTCAGCTGCGTGTCCAGCTGAGTGGATGAGGATGACCCCTGCCCTGTCCTCATCAGCCCCAGCAACCACTGGTGGGTCCTGTGCTGATGTAGCCACACTCAGAGCACACCAGGACCTTGGGCTGGGATGGCAGCAGGACCGTCCTGATCCCAGCTCTGCAGCATCCAGCAGGAAAAGGCTCTGGAGTCCATCAGGAGCTGGACTGAGGGGCTGTGAGAGGAATCCACGGGCAGACCCAAACGGGGAAAGAGCCATGTGGGAGGTGAGAGAGGAGGGGACTTGCACATTCAGCATCACCCTTGATGCTTCACCCACAGGAGGAGAAACCCCCTCGGCAGAGCTGCTGCCTCCAGGCAGAGGGAGCCCTGTCCCGCCGTGTCCTGTCCTCCCACCCGCTCCAGCACCGCTCAGGTGCAGCCGCAGGAGTCCACGATCATGTCGGGGATGTCGGTCTTGACGATGTTGCTGTCCCGGTCGTAGTAGAGCAGGGAGAGGGGGCGGCGCTGGGTGGGAACGCAGCAGGAAGCCACGGCCGCCGCCGCGCTCGCCGCTTTGATGCGGTTAAGGACGGCGGTGTGGAAGGAGGCGGCCAGGCCGGGAATGCCGGCCATGTGCAGTGGGCACAGCCCTGCACAGTAATTCATGTGGTACCCCTCCGGCTGGATGATCCAGTCCTCCCAACCGATCTCCCTGAAATCCACAAAGAATTCCTGGCGGCAGCACATCCGCGAGTCCGCGCCGCAATCGACGCCGCGCCGATGGACGCGGTGCGGTGTCCTGGCCTGTGCTTGGACCACCACAAATGGCCAGTGGGAATCACCGTGGTCAGATGGGAGAGGGGATTCCCAGTCCTCTGGCACCTCCAGTTCCACCGTGAGCCGCGGAATCTCTTGTCCAAAGAGGCTCTGGACGGCGGCTCCAACATCCAGCATGGTCCAGCCGGATCTCTGCACCTCCAGCCGTGTCTCGCTGGCCACTGTCATGTTTGTTCCTGCTGGGTCGTGCTGCAGGAGCCTGACGCTGACAGGCTGTGCCCCGGGTCCAGGGGCTGCCCAGAACAGGTAGAGGGTGGCCTGCAGCATCTCAGTGCTCCCAGCCACCTCCTGGGAGAAGCGGAAATGCAGGTGGACATGGTGGGGAGTGGAGGATCCTGCACTCAGAACCAAGAGCAGAGTCAGGAGTGAAGCAAAGGGGAACTCATCTCATCCCACTCCTTGCCATGAGCAGGGACACCTTCCACTATCCCAGGTTGCTCCAAGCCTTGTCCAGTCTGGCCTTGGACACTTCCAGGGACGGGGCATCTCCTCTGGGCAGCCTCTGCCCACCCTTACAGGGAGGAATTTGTTCCCAAAATCCCATCTAAATATCCTCTTTTCAAATGTGAAGCTATTCCCACTTGTCCCGGCACTCCAGGCCCTGGTCCAAAGTCCCTCTCCAGCTCCCTTGGAGTCCATGTAGGTACTGGAAGGGGCTCTGAGGTCTCCCTAGAGCGTTCCCTTCTTCCTTGGCTGCAGAGCTGCTGCTCCTCCTGGCTGGGAAAGGTCTGATGGGGCCATGAGAGCACTCGGGGCTCCTGGCACAGCTCTGCCCATGAGGACACAACCCCCTCCCCGTGCTCCAAGCCTGGGTTCACCCCCTGGCTCGATTCCAGCCGACACTCCACCAAGCCAGGAGACAGCTCCCCATTGTCATGGAGTGTGGGAAGACAATGTGCCACGGAGCAGCATTGTTACCAGAGGACTTTGAGGACACGGGGCCAGCAAGGGGAGCAGAGCCTCCCCACCTCATCACGAGGAATTTGGTCTGAGAAAGTGAGGTTGCAGGATGCTCTGTGGGATGGGGTGGCGAGAAGTGGGATACTCCTTCTCCAATGGTGCTTTTCAGGATCCCTGAGTGTGTTTTGGGGAGTTCTTTCCTCCCAGATGCAGCAGATTGTGGAGTGAAGTGAGGCACCCACTGCTTTGGGTGGGATGTGGAGGCACAGTGGGCTGTGGAGCTCTGTCCACATGCTACGGGCTGACAGGAAATCGAGGCTAAAAATCCAATTTCGGAAAACGTGGCCATCTGACCCTTAGCCTCCAGCACAAAGGGGAGGGTTCAGCAGAAGTGGGCAACAGGTGACACGACAGAGCAGCACATCTGCACTCTGTGCCGCCCTCCCACCCCTGCACGTCCCATCTGTGTGATACTCTTGGGATACGCTTGGGATGTTCAGGGGCCTTTCACACCTTCCAGCAGCAGCGTTCCCTCCATCCCGGTGCACAGCCCGGCACTGCCGTGCACCTCCCACCTCCTTTCTCTCCCTTCTCTCCCTTCCCTCCTTTCCCACCCGCAGGATGGGATCCCTACGCACCTGACTCGGCAAAGCTCAGGATCTCGTATTGCTGCAGCCCCATCCCAGGCCGGGCTGGGTTCCGGAGCATCCCCGGGGTGGCGGCGGCCGTGTCCGAGCTCTGCGCTCTCATCCTGCGGAGCGCGGTCAGCAGAGCCCCCCGGGACGGGGGCTGCGGGACGCTGGGCCTGGCTGGCAAGCGGAGCTTGGCCAGGATGCTCTGCTTGGCCAGTGCCAGGAGCGCGTCCCGCTGCGATCCGGGGGCCAGCGCGGCCACTCCGCAGGCCGGGCACCATGCGCCCTTGGCTGCTGCCATCCGTAGGAGGCTCAGGAGCAGGAGAACCACGGTGACCGTCATCTCCCGTGGCGAGAGGTGACAGCAGGGAGTCCCAGCAGGGTCCGAGAAGCCGAATGCGATGAACCAGCGGCAGCGGCGGGGCCAGGGTGACAGAACTGGACTGAGCGGGAGCACGGGGCGAGGATGGGCTCGTTCTCCTGACGTGGCCACAAATATTGGCTGATCCCGGGCGAGATAAACGCCCCTGCGCTCCCGCGGAGCCGCCCGGGCGCGGGCAGCACGGCGCGGCCGCTCCGGTTAAGGTGGAGCCGGGGCCGCGGGTCGCAGAGCGGGGACATCGAGGCCACCCCGGTGCCACCTCCGTGCCACCCCGGCCGTGCACGAGCAGAGACGGGGTGGGGGCTCCCGGGGGGTACCCAGGGTGTACTGAAGGCGCCGGTGCGGTGTGCGGGATCCCCGGGGGATGTGGGATCCCTGAGGGCAGGGGGGACCTCTGGAGGTCGGGGATCCTCCGAGAAGGGGGATTCCGGGGGGTCGAGGGGACGTTGGAGAAGGGCGATACTTGGAGATGGGAGATCCCGACCAATGAGGGATCTCCGGGGGATGAGAGATTCCGGGGAATGGGGGATACTCAGAGAAAAGGAAACCCGGGTGGATGGGGATTCCCGGCGGGATGAGGGAACCTTGGGGATCCATGGGGGATCCATGGGGGATGAGAGATCCCTGGGATGAGGGGTCTCCGGAGATGTGGGATTCCCGGGGATGGACAATCCCTGGGGAATTTGGGACCCTCGGGGAAATGTGGGACCCCTGATTAGTTTGGGATCACCGGGGATGGAGGATCCCGGGGGATGTGGGGTTCCTGGGAAATTTGGGATCCCCAGGGGGCTGTGGGACCACAGGGGAGATGTGGGACCCTTGGGGAATTTGGGATCTCCAGGAACGGAGGATCCTGGGAGCTGTGGGATCACTGGTGATGTGGGATCGCCGGGGAGATGTGGGTGGGACCCATGGGGAGATGTGGGACCTCTGGGGAATTTGGGATCTCCAGAGATGGAGGATCCTGGGGCCTGTGGGATTCCTGGTGATGTGGGATCGACAGGGAGATGTGGGACCCCTGGGGAATTTGGGACACCTGGGGAATTTGGGATGGCCAGGGACACAGGAGCCCAGGGGATGCGGAACCCCCGAGGGGGCCGAGCCGAACCCTCGCGCGGGGGGGCGGGGTCACAAGCGATGGGCGG
>VWZS01009491.1:151229-199364 GCA_013397075.1 Rhabdornis inornatus
GGGGGGGAGCACGGCTGGGGGCCACGGGGCGATCGCGGTTCACCGGGCACGGTGGCCACTGCGGGGACCCTCTCGCGGTGTCGCGGGTCCTTCCCCCGCGGGGGCGCCGCGGCCCAGGGCTGCTCCCGCCGGGGCGCTCCCGGAGGTGGCTCCCGATCCCGGGCTGCTCCTCTCGGGGGTCGGTTCTTGGTCTTCCACCTCGGGGAGCGCTCGCTGCGGGGCTCCGGCCCTGCCCCTCCCGGGGTCCCGCTACTGCCCTGCCCCTCCCGGGTCTCGGTGCCGTTCCCGGCGGGATCTCCGGGCCTTGTGGTGCCGCTGCTCGGAGCAGTCTCATGGAGCCGCTTCCCCGGGCACGTTGACGGAGCACGTGCAGCTGGAGCTGCCGGCACCGGGGACTCGAGTGATCCCGCTGAGAGCCGGCAGTGCCCGGGCACGGCTCACAGGGAGCTGAGGAGGCCGAGAGCCACAGGTGGGAGAGGAGCTCGGGGCCCTCCTGGGTCTGGGAAGTGCCGTGTAATGTTCTGGTGTTCTCATGGACAACGTGTTTGCTTTGAAATGCTTTTCCTTGAAATTATTCCCAGTCATAGAATCTCCCAACAGGTGGGAAGGTGCTGGTGCGGAGGAGTCCAGAGGGTCTGTGCTGGTGGGATACATGGAAAGGTAGTTTTGTTAGGCTTTTTTTTTTTTTTTTTCTGGTGTTACCAACGCTGGAACTTTAAATCCTCCCAGGGATTTTATTTTTGGTACCTGTAGGAATTTGGCTGAGGGTCAGAGTTGCTTCTGTCCCCTGGCAGGAGGTGTCGTAGGTGAGTTGATGTTAATTAAAGTGTGCTCAGGTCTGTTTGAAATGTGCTGGTAGAAGTTTCTGCTTCTGAGCTTCTGATGGAGCTGGTGGGTTCTGGGAGGGAACATTGTTGCTCATTCCTGAACACTTTGGCTCTTGGGGAATTTAAAATTCCTGGCCTCTAGTTTGGTGTCCTGGCTCAAACCTGACGTAGGATCCACCTCCCTCCCCTCATCCAAATCTCCCTGTGGTGGTTCCTAATCCTGGGAGCTGATTTCCCTCTGCCTAATCCCACTGACCTGTTGCTGTAGGGATCCTCTTAACGCTGGCATGGCTCAGCTCAGGGACACACGAGCTTTTCCATGAGCTCTGTTCCTGGAATACTTTTGTGATTCTATAGTATTGACAAAAAGGTGTTGGGAAGAGCAAGGTGGATTTTTCGCCAACATGCAGCAAACCAGGTCCAGAGTGGGAATTCCACACAGCTGTAATCCCTGGGAAACTGTGGACTAAAGATTTGGGATTTTGCTGATTCCTGGAGTGAGGAGTGCTCAGTCTTACAGCAATTGTTTGTTCCTGGTTTTCTGCCCTGGCTGAAAGAGGGCTTGGAAGGAATTCCACATCCCTGAAGTGTCTAAGGCCGGGTTGGACAGACCCTGGAGCTGGGATGGTGGAAGGTGAAGTGGAACTGGATGAGCTTTAAAATCCCTTCCAACCCAAACCATTCCAGAATTCCCTGATTAGAGGCGCCTGCTGAATTGACCTGAATGGGAAGGAAACTGCTTTGCTGATGGATGAATTCCCGAGGGAGAAGCAGCCCCTGGGGCTCTGTGCTGCCTGGGAGAAGTGGAGAATATCCAGGGCCAGTCCCTCCTTCCAGCTGTTCCCTGCTGCTGCCTGTGACACCGGATCCCCCGTTGGGTTCGAGTTCCCCTTTTAGCAGTGCTGCCATTTGTGTTGCTAAATTTAAGGTCGTGGCAATGCTGCTATTCCAAACCCCTGGTTTTGGGGGGGAAGGTGCCTAAATCACCCCTTTAGGGGGAGGTGCCTAAACCATTGCTCCCAGCCCTGCTCTGTCTGCACCTCTGCAGTTCACTTCACCTCGTTATCTTGTTTAATATTAAATTAGAGCCAGATCGGTGCTCATTTGAATAAATTGATTGGTTTTTAATTGTTTTCAAGGAGGAGGTGGCTGCCCCAGGGGCACCACAGAGGGATCTGGGTCCAAACTTTGAGAGCAGCTTTGGGAGCTCTTCTCCCACCTCAGTCACTCCAGTGCAGCAGGTTTGGGTCACTCAGGGAGTTATTCCCAAGTAATTTGGAGCAGGAGGTGCAGCCAGAGGCAGGGAGTGCAGTTTGGCACCTTGAACATTTCTCAAAGGGCTTTTTTTTTGGCTAAAGAGAAACTTAATAAACTGATCTTGCCAAAATTCAGGGCTGCTTCCCCTGCATTCCTGTGCCAAGATACTTTTCTTGCCTTAAATTCTTCCCAAATATCCATTTGTGGCTGGATCCAAGGGCTCCAGCAGAGGCTGAAATCCACATTAAAATACATTAATGCCTGTTGAGATGATGCTGAGCCTCTCACCATGGCTGCAGGGCAGAATTCACAGCGGGTTCATTGCCCAAGGGAATCAAGAGTGAGAGGTGTTGGTGTCTCTGTGTTTGTGGCAGTCCTGGCAGGGAGAGGGATGTTGGCAGGAAACAAATGCATGGGACAGGTGGATTCAACTCCTACCTTGGTCTGAATCTTGTTTTTGAGGATGGATTTTGGAAATGCCTGTTCGTGTTTGGTAAAAACTTAGAGGGGTCAGAGAGCTCCAGGTGCCTGGAGTGTATCTGGAGAAGGCACTGGAGCCTGGGAAGGGCTGGAGCAGAGGAGGAGGGTCTGGAAAACTTCAGAGGGAGCTGTAGGGTTTCAGCCTGGAGAAAAGGAGGCTCAGGGGGGACCGTCTGCCTCAGGAGAGTGCAGGCAGGTGGGGCCTGGCTCTGCTCGCAGGGAACAGGGACAGGACAAGGGGAAACAGCCTCGAGTTGCACCAGGGGAGGTTTGTGTTGGCCATCAGAAGGAATTTTTCCATGGAAATGGTGGCCAGGTGTTGGCAGGGGCTGCCCAGGGAGGCTTGGAGTCCCCATCCCTGGAGATGTCCAAGGAAGGACTGAATGTGGCACTCAGGGCTCTGGTTGGGATTGGTCACAGCTTGGACTCATTGGTCTTGCAGGGCTTTTCCAACATCAGTGATTGCATCAGAATTCCACAATTCTCTGGAACAAGTGGCAGACCTGATGGTGCTTGACAACCTGACAGTGCTTGACCACTCTTTCCATGGAAAAATCCCTCCTGGTGTCCATCCTGAACCTCTCCTGGTGGAATTTGAGGCTGTTCCTTCTCATCCTGGTGTTCCCTGGGCAGAGCCTGACCCTACCCAGCTCCACTCTCCCCTCAGGGGGTTGTGGGGTGAAAAGATCCCTCCTGAGCCTCCTTTTCTCCAGGCTGAGCCCCTTTCCCAGCTCCCTCAGGACTTCTCCAGACCCTTCTGCTGCTGCTGCTCCAGCCCTTCCCCAGCTCTGGCCACGCTCCAGCCCCTCAAAGTCTCTGTGGCCCTGAGAGCCCAGAACTGGACTCAGCACTGGAGGGGCATCAGCAGTGCCAGCACAGGGGGACAATCCCTGTCCTGGGGACAGCCCAGGTGCCATCCTGGGCACACCTGGGCTCATGTCCAGCTGCTGGCACCAGCACCCCCAGGGCCTTTCCCAGCTTTCCAGCCCCTCTTCCCTCAGCCTGGGGTGTTCCACGGGGTTGTTGTGACCCAAATGCAGGACCCAACACTTGCTGAATTCAAGGACCTGAGTGAGTTTCCCTCCCCTCCTCCATCCTTCCTTGCACCTTCCCTTGAGTGCCATGAGCTGGGAGCCATCCCTGGATTGCAGTGCAGGTGAGGAGTGTGGGCACAGGCGGAGGTCTCCCCCGTGCCCCTCAGCTCCAGGATTTCCCAGGATTGTGATTCCAGGGGTTCCTGGGCAGGGCAGTTCCATTCCCATCCAGGAGCCTGAGCTGTCTGTGTGCCGCAGGCTGAGTCACCGCTGCTTCTGCTTCCCGGAGAATTTCAGGGATGATTGAGTGTGGGCAGGCCCAGCCCACTCATCAGAGCAGCTCTGTTAAGGTTTTTTAATGAAGTTTTAAAATTTTTCCTCTTGCTTTGACATCTTTTTTCTTTGAGGAATTCATTTCTCCTGAGCTGAGTTTAGACACAAAATCCACTTTGTTTGGGAAGGTGTTATCATGGAAGCTGACCTCTCTTGAGGAGGCTTCAGGCAGGAAATTCCATGAGGAAATGGGATCTTGTGCTGCTTGCTTCCCTGTGTTTGAAGGACCAGGAGCTTTGAGCCCATCCTGTTGGGATTTGACCCTGGATAGATGGGGAGCATGGAAAAGGAAGATTCAGAATGTGGGGAATGCTGAGGTGTTTGTGACTGGCTTGGTTTCTCCAGCCTCAGCCTGCTCTCTCCATTTAAATATGTCTGTATCCCAAAATTTTGAGGTTTTCTTTTCCCAGCTCTTCCCCCAGGTTGGCTGCAGACAGGGACATGGGATTTATGGAAGTTGTTTTCCTTGGCACTGCCTGGATGGACACGAACCCCTCACACTGATCAAGGCATGATCCCAGCATCACAGAGCTTCCCAGCAGAAGGGAAAATCCTAAATTCCCGCTGGGATGTGACTGGGAATTCAGCAGCAGATTTGCTGCGCTGGTGAGAGCAACTCCCTTTTACCAGGGAATTTTGGAATCCCAGGATGTTTTGGCTTGGGAGGGACCTTAAAGCTCATCTCATTCCAACCCCGTGTCTTCCTTATGGATATTCCCAGGTTCTGAACAGGCTCGGGATGGATTTTGTGTGGATTCTGGATTGCAGGAGTCTTGTCTTGCCGCTAGTGGGAGCGTTGGGAGCTTCTCCTCCATCTCCTCACTGACCAGCAGCTTTTTTGGGAGTTTTGGTGTCCTGTCAGAGTCTCTTCACAGTAACTGCTGCCGTGTCTTCCCTATGTTTATTTTCATGTTTGTTGGTTGATTGAAAAATCAAAAGTATTTATGGAAAGCCTCTAAGTCCAGAGTTATTAGATTTTTCATTACCTGCATGATACAATTTTATTTTTCCTTATAAAAACTCACTCTGTACTTTATTAGTGGCAGTTTCCCATTTCACAAGTCCTTGGGAAGCTGGGATCATTGCTCACGAGGAAGCAGGGAAAAATCTGTGTCTTTCTGGAGCTATTTTTGAAGCTGAGAGAGGAGGGGAGAACGCAGCCATCTGGCAGAGTATTCCTGCAAAACCTGGAAAGCCCATTTTTTCCTTTAGAGCATCCCAGTGGCAAACTGGGATAAAGGGGCTGTACCTTTGACTGAGGCTAATTAATAATTAATAGGGAATGAGAAGTGTTTGGTACAGGTGGAAGGAGCTGGTAATGATCTTCCCACATCCTTTCTGTGTTCTAATTCCCACCACAAAAATACAGGTGGCACCTACACTGTTCAGAGAGTTGGATATTTTAGGGTAGCACAAAGTTGGGTTGGTTTGGGGTTTTTTTAGGATGCGGGAAGGGTGATGGAATCCTGAGACAACAATTTTCTGCTTGTTGCCTGACTGGGAGTGGTGATGATATTTGAATGGTTTTGATAGCTATATTGTATATTTATAGTTTTTGTGTATTATCTATATTTAGATATAATTTGGGGTAAAAATGTTTGGATAGTTGTGGTGCGTGGAATTGCCTGGGTTGTTGGCAGCTGGATTTGGGGTGGTGTCCACCTCCATCCTTCCTCCTGCTGGGGCTCATTTTTTGGGATTCTGCTTCCTTACCAGGCTCTGATCCAGGACAGGATCCAGCCTGGAATGCTGCTGCTGTGTTAACAATAATTGGGTTAAATTCCCATTTAAAAGGGAATCTGTGCTGGGGTTGGGCTGTGGAGCTATCCCAGGCTGCTGCCACCCCTCATGCTCCTGTTCCTGCCACCCCTCTGCTTCCCTCCATTCCTCTGGAGCAGTGCATGGTCTATTTTTAAATCTTGCTGGGCTCTGTATTGCGGCATTTCTCTTCCTGAATTATTTATCAGGGATTGGAGCTGAATGGAGCGTGCTACGTTTTCCCTGCTCGCTGCTGCCCACGTGTCTGTCTTGAGCCATTGACAGATTTGGTTCACGTCAAACCACACCAGGTCCAGCTTGGAGAGGGGCTGGAGGAGTCCAGGGCTCACAAGCCAGGCCTGGACCCTCTGGATCTGGGGGTGTTTGATGCTGGGACAGACAGACAGGGAGTGGTTGCCATGATAATGAATCTGCAGCTGAGCCAGCTTTGAATGGAAAGGCCCTTTTTAAAATAGAAAGTGGAATTAAAATCCTTTGTACTGCCTGGAGAATGCTTCCAGCCTGGGAAGTGTCACTTCAGTGCACGTGCTGAGGAAAACAGGGAATCAGAGTGTGGATGTGGAGGACTTGGGAAGGTCCTTGAAGGTCTGTGGCTCTGTGGGGTCTGTCTGAGTGTTCTGTGTCCTCACTGATCCCTGTGCTCGGATGCTGGCGGGTACCTGGCAGTCACAGCAGGCAGCCTCTCCATCTCAGCTCCTCCCTGCAGTCCGTGTGCTCCTCCTGTCCTTGGCAGCAGATGCTGTCTGGAGCGTGGTTCTACCTGTGCATCCCAGTAATTAATGCTGGCAATGGCAGCTGCTGAATGATGCATCCCATAGAATATCTGAGGTCCAGCTCCTTGAGGATTTTCCTCTCCCTTGTCCCCGTGTTTCTGCAGGGGCTGAGGCTGAGACATGAGGCTGTCCCAGAGTTGGGGCTTTCCCCCTTTCCAAGGGGACAGGGAGTTCTCTGCTCTGGGATGCATGGAATTCCCTTGAAGAATTCTCTTCTCCCTTTCCAGCCACTGTCTGCCCCTGGGAGATCCCAGTCCTGCCTTCTGCTGGGAACTTGCACCCGTGCCACCCCACTGGTTTAGTGTCACAAATCCTGATTTTTCCCTCATCCAGTGGAATTAACCACTTCCTAATTGCCATTTCTCCTCTCCATGGGAGCAGGGCTGGCAGACAGAGCCTGGGCTCATCCCTACATGTCTGCCAGGGAAGGAGGGAATGTCTTCTTGCTTTTCCCTTTGTTTCCTCCTTGCTGTGACTGTTGGGCACTGGCAGTACCTGGAACTGCTGCATCTTCTCCGTCCTTGCTTTCCCTGACCCAGTTTCACCGGGTGGCTGCAATTCCAGAGCTGAGGTCTCTCAGTTTGAGAGGCAGGAGCTGCTCCATGGGGCTTTGTCCAGGCTGCTGGGGCTGATTCACTCTTCCTCCTCCTCATCATCATTCTCCTTCCACGCAGGGTTTGCTGTCTCCCATGTGGGAGAGGGATGCAGGAAATCCTCTCACACTGTGTTCTGTGAGGATGAAATGCTGCTGGCTCACAGTGATGGACAGGGATTTTGGGAAGAGCTGGATGAGCCTGCAGGAGGCTGCACCTGTGCTGTCTGGGGCAGGTGCTCATGTCCTGGGGCTGGAGGCTTTCAGTTTCCAAAATCTGCTGATCCACCTGCCCAAATGCCAGAAATCAGGCTTTCACAGAGCTGTTTTTCTTTCTGTTTTAACTACAGACAGTGAGGCCTCAACAGAGGGTCTGAAGCTGATGGGATGTTCTTTGAAAACAGAGAGGAGAGCAGCATTCTGAGTTTTCTCCTTGTACAGCCACTGCAGGGCTCCAGCACTCATCCTTCAAGATCCTGAGGCTGCCTCTGACCACAGGATGCTCCTTAGCAAAATAAAGCTGTGGCTTCACTGGGTTTGGGGGAATTTGAAAGGTCTGTGTGCAGCAGTGATCCTTGCCCTGGGAATGCTTCCTCTGCTTTTTTCTGTCACTTCTTCACTTGCAAAATATCTCCTGCAGCTGCTTCAGAGCTCAAAACTCCAGGTTTCATACTCCAGGGGCCCATTCCTGGGTGCCAGGAATAAGCAGCCCCCGAAGAGGTGGATTAAAAAGGGGTGAAAGCTGGTGCTGAGCTGTTGTGTTGATCCTGGATCCTGCTGCCACAGGGAGTCACTCTGAGCACGACTCCAGCCCAGCTCCTGCTGAGCAACCCCGGGGGCTGCTGTAGCCACACTCGCTGCCTCTGGAGCTCCTGTGCAGCAGCAGAGCCTGAGCTCAGCTGAGGCCCCTCATCCTCCATAGGCCGAGCTCAGCTGAGGCCCCTCATCCTCCATAGGCCGAGCTCAGCTGAGGCCCCTCATCCTCCATAGGCCGAGCTCAGCTGAGGCCCCTCATCCTCCATAGGCCGAGCTCAGCTGAGGCCTCTCATCCTCCTTAGACTGAGCTCAGCTGAAGCCCCTGATCCTGCTCAGCCAGTGGTGCCCGTTTCTCAAAGAGCCTGTGAGGTCATGGTTTGGTTTTCTTGTCCAGGCACCTTCACTGTAAATGTTCTTTGCAGAATTGAGAGGAAAAAATACTTTGAGTTGGCTGACATGAAAGGAACTTGGATCCTTTGGATCTGTCTTCCTTGCACCTTTTGATGGGAAAATCTTGTGCCACATGCCTGGAACCTTTGCATTCCAAGGTGTGGATTGATGGAGACCTTTGGCAACACTGCAGTAGCATCGCAGGTGACTTTTGTCTCTTATCCCTCATAATTCCTTTCTCTTCTGTTTTCCATCCATGGGATGTGGAGAGGAGACTTCATTACAGCCTCTGTGCCTGCAGCATTGCCAGGTCTAGGGTGGAAAAACCCTTTCTGGGGCAAATTTAAACAAGTGAAAGGTTTCAAGCTTCTCTAGGGCCGTTTGCATTTCCTGTTTTCTGTCTCTCCATATTTAATCACCAATAAACGAGCAAGAAAAATAAATAACTGAATGGAAATGAAACCATTAACAAAGTAACCCCTCAGAAACGTTATGGCAGCAGTGACAGGAGTGGAGCAAGGCTGGCTGTGCCCTACCTGGGCAGATGTGAGGTGTTTTGCTGGGTGTTTTCCATGCATGTGAATCCTTCTGGAGGCTGCTGGTGCCTTGGGCAGTATCTGCTGTCCCTTTTTTAATGGAATCGTGGAGTATTCTGGGTTGGAAGGGATCCTGAAGGATCATTGATCCCAGGTCATGGCCCTGTGCAGACACCCCAAAATCCCATCCTGTGCATCCCTGGAGCAGTGTCCAAATACTCCTGGGGTTCTTGGGAATGTGCCCATTCCTTGGGGAGCCTGGGCAGTGCCCAGCACCCTCTGGGGGGAAAACCTTACCCTGAAGTCCATCCTAAACCTCTCCTGACACAGGTTCAGCCATTCCCTGGAATGGGAAGTCTTGTTCCACATCCCTGGAGCCTTTGCATTCCAAGGTGTGGATTGATGGAGGCCTTTGATAACACTGCAATAGCATTGCAGGTGACTTGTCTCTTATCCCTCGTAACTCCTTTCTCTCCCATTTTCCATCCATGGGGGTGGCTGGGCTCCTGTCCCTGGTCACAGAGTGCAGAGATTGGAGCTGCAGTCCCCGAGGAGTCTCCCCTCAGTCTCCTCCAGTGCCCTCAGCTGCTCCTTGTGCAGCTCCTCCAACCTTTCCCCATCCCTGTGTCCCTCCTTCGAATGCTCTCCAACATCTTCAGACCTTTCTCATGTTGTGGTGCCTGTAGGACTGGAGGTGAGGCTGCTGAGTGGGACAGTCCCATCCCTCACTGTCTAGTGATGCTGCACCTGATGTCCCCAGACCCTGGTGACCCTCCTGGCTGCAGGACACGCTGCTGGCTCATCCCCAGCAGGACCCCCAGGTCCCTTCCCGTGTGGCTGCAGGGCTGGCAGGGACGGCTGCTGCGTCTTTAACGGCGGCTGGGGCTGCGCGGAGGCAGCTCCATTGAAGATTTGCAGGAGAGCAGGAGGGGGGTGTGGATGTGGCTATTGGCAGAGCTGTGCTGACATCCCTGGGAACAGCTGGGATCTGCTCTGCTGCTTGTCAGAGCCCCGAGCTCGCCAGAGCAGGCGCAAGGATCACGAGTTTTTTTTTCATTTTTGATTTTTGATTCGGGAGAGCTGGCGGGGGCTTCCCAGGAGCGAGATTATCCTGGCACAATTCCTCTTGAACTGCTCGTGGCCATGGAGTCTCCCTTGAAATCAGGAAACAGCTGACGTGCTCAGAGTGCAGAATCACCACGGTGAGTTTATTTATTTTTAGAATGAGGTTTTAATTTTTTGGGGCTTGAGAAAAGAAAGATTGATCAGACTTTTCCCCTCCCCGGTGCAAAATGCAGCGTTAACATGGGCGAATATTTCAGGGATGAGGACCTGGCAGTGTCCCTCTCCCGCTGGTAAATGCCAGAATTTCTGCTGCTGGATGGGGTTAATTTAAAATGGAGTTGGACTAAATGAATATTTAGGCTGTGGGATCCCAGTCAGGACTTGTGAGTGTGAGATGAGCTCTCCTCTTCCTCCTTTTGTGCTGCCTACGGAGAGAGGGAATCCCCGGTCGGCATCCTGTGCTCTGCCATGTCATTAAGGAGTTCCCCTGACAGCATCATGGGATCTCCTTGTGCTCCAAGCATCTGCAGCTTGCTCCTGGGTAGTTCCCAGGTTGTTTTGCAAAGACAGAACCTTCCCAACTCTTTAGCTGGGTTATATTTTAATAGATTTATTTGTTTGGACCTGGCTAGTTGATGGGGAGCGTTGGCTACTCAGTTGGCGTCGTGCCATGTGACGTTTTGGGGGTGGCTTATGCAATTTGGTGTTCTGTAGGATGGTGCTTGTGTTCACTCATACATTAACCCCATTCTAAAATTAATTTAAACCCCTTACTGAGTTGGGTTTAGTGAAATTAGGAGGTTGGATGGACTTTTCCCCCTCCTCACACATGTCCATGGTCCAGTTTTGCGTAACCCCAAGAAGTTCTGCTCTCTTCATTCCAGATTTAGTGCTGGGAGCTGTTTTTTTTTTTTTGTTTTTTTTTTGGGGGGGGGATTGAGGTGTGGTTATTGTACTTTGGGATCTCAGGATCTCTCTACCTAATCCTCAGACTTACACTCAACCGCAATTTCTGCTGGCAGCCGACAAATAAAGTTGAGTTTTTTCTTTGAATCATTATTTCCCCTTTTTTTTTTTTCTATGTTTAAATCCATTTCTGGGTCCCACCTGGAGAACACCCCGTGTCTGCCATGTGATGAGTGACTCTGTGTCCTCTGCCAGCATGGGGAAAAGCTGGAGGAGGGATCCAGATAACATTCCTGCCTTTTGCCTTTCTCCAGGAGGTTTTCTGGGAGCTGGGATGCTTAAACAAAGTTTGGGGATGTGCTTTGCCAGCCAGCTCAGCTGGGCAAGGTGAGGGAATTCCTTGTTCCCTCATCTAGATTTTTAATGCTGCTGCTCCTGCATCACTCCTGCCTGGCACAAGCTCAGCACAGGAGCAGGTGCCAGCAGAGAGGAGTTTTCCATCTTTTCCTGGTTGGTACCTCTGGTGCAGGTGCCTTCTTGCAGTGGAAGGAATTCTGCTTGGGGTTCTCTGCAGAAATCAGGGATTTCTGCTGAGCCATGGAAGGGTTAACAGAAATCCCAGCTCAGTGCTGTCCTATTGCATCCTGACACTGTGGGAAGTAGGTGGATAATTCCTTGCTTTTCAGGAAACCCCTGTGGTGGACAGCCCTCATTAATTGTTGCTGGGAAACTGCTTTGACGTCACCGGAGCAGTTCCCTGCTCTTGGGATGGATACAGGAATAGCTCGTGATGAGCAAGTGGGAAGTGGTGTGAAATGGAGCAGGGAGCTCTGACAGGGGATTCTCAGCCTGCATTTCTTTCCTCTCTGCCATAATTCTGCCCAGGAGCCCTCAGGAACTGTCCACAACCCTTCAGTGCTGCACTGGGAGCAGCACTTCCTTCTCCAGGAAGCCTTTCATTCTCCAGAGCTGTGGCACTGATGATCCTTCACTTTTGGACTGGTTAGGGGTTGGGGTATTTTTGGGTTTTTTCCTCCTCCAGATTTTAGAAGGGAGGGTGAGAAGGTTATTGTTCAGCCTAAAGCAGCTCCCAAAAATCAAAGTAAAAAAGAGCCGCAGGATCAGTTTCCTTTCTTTCTAACATCAAACCAATAATTTCCCTTTTCCTACCTGAGGGGAGAGCAGGGCCCTTGGTACTGGGAGCTCCAGGCTTGGGCAACTTGGAATTAAAATTAAAATTGAAACTATTTAATTCCACTTTCCTTAGGGAAATGTTCCTCAGGACAATTTAACTCCTGGGGTGTTTGTGCAGTTGGTTCCTTTCTCCCAGTGTTAACCTGCCAGTGTCTGGGAGATGTGGCACAGGGTAATTGTAGCAGGAGTTCTCTGTGTTTCCTTTTCTACACATGGATGTTAGATTTAAGCAAAGTTTTCCCATCCAGGCCAGAGTATTTAAGAGATTTTTGTACTTAGAAGTGCTGGAGAGCAGCAGAGAACAGTTGGGGCTGTGGCTCAGGTGTGCCCTGGTGGGACATGAGAGGCCTTGAAGGGGGAGGAAAGTGAAAGGATCTGAAAATGGAATCATGGAATGGTTTGAGTGGGAAGGGACCTTAAAGCTCATCTGGTTCCACCCCCTTGCCATTGAGGGCAACACCTTCCACTAAACCAGGTTGCTCCAACCTGGCCTTGGACACTTCCAGGGATCCTGGCCTGTGCCAGGGCCTCCCCACCCTCACAGGGAGGAATTTCTTGGTAAAGGAAGAAATACTGATGTTTATAAAACTTTTATCCACCTTTATGTGATTCCTGGGTATCACATGGAAATTATTTTGACAGTCCTGGTCACACTCCTGGAATAGAGTGAGAACAAGTTGACACTTCTCCTGAGTTTAGTCCTTGCCTCGATGGAGGGAGGTAACAAAATCTCAGAGTATTTTATTCCCCCTGAAATGATGTTGTGCTTTGAGATGTTTTCCACAAGGAAACCTCCTGGTTCTCCAGAATTCACTTTGACTCACCTGCATTTCCTGTCTCCTCGTTCATATAAGGTTGTTTCCCCTCTTTTCACCTGGAGTCAAACCCTTCCATCTGCATCATAATTTCAGAATTTGATGTCATGTGGGGGTGGAGATGAGGATTTAAAGCAATGACTAAGCACGAGGACTGTGCAGGCAGAGACGTCCGGCCTCCTGTGGGGAATCTCGCTGGGTTTTTGTGGGAACTGGAAGGGAGGGAGGAATTCAGTCCCTCTCTAGCTGATAGCAAGGAATAAGGAGAGAATTCAAGAGAAGTGGCTTTGAAGTTGGAGTTTATGAGTGTTGCTGGTTTTGGGGTTTCTCACTGAACCAGGTGTCCTGGTGGGAGCTGTTCCCTGACTGGGAGCAGAAGGGGAGTGAGCTCCAAAGGCTCTTTACTTGAATTCCAGCCAAGCCCACAGACTTCCTGGGCTGCTGGGGCTGCCCCAGGCTGGAGCAGTGATGTTTTACCCGAGTAGAACCCAGGATGGACCAGTTTCAGGAACTTTTATCACATTAACAAATCCTTCCATCCCAACCTCTTGTTGCACCTGATTGCCAGGATTGTCCCAGCAGCTCTTCCCTGGCCCAGGAGGAGCCACTGGGACATGGAGAGAGCCTGAGGGGCTTCGTGCCTGGAATGGCAGCCCCCTCCTCACTGCACCGCCCCCACTTTCCTTGTGCAGAGCCTTTCCTGCAGCCTGAGCCGCGCTGAGGGGGGGGACCTGAGTCACCCCCGCCCTGTTGCTCCTGGCGACAGGGCCCCGTTGCCATGGAGCTCGGCTTCCCATTGGCTGCCGGGCAGCCAATCAGCGAATTGCTCGCCAGAGCATCACTGGTACCCAGCGGGAGGGTGGGGGTGGGGGGTGGGTGCTGCTGCCCCCAGACAGGACACAGGGGAACGCTGGGGTGATGGGGAAATCAGGGGATGATTTGGGCTGGGAGGGGTCAGAAAGTGCCACCCCCATCACGGACATGTCCCTGTTGGATGTCCCTGTTGGATGTCCCATGGAGTGAGGCTGGGAAAGCCAAACCACAGCTGGTTGTGAGCCAGAGAAATGGAGGGAAGGGAGGCAGGAGCCTTGTTTTGGGAGGCAGGTGGGAATGCTGCAGCACTGACACAGATTCCTCTGCCATGGCTTGGGAAGGTGAAGCCCACCTGGAATCCTGGAATATCCTGATTTGCAAGGGACCCCCAGGATCACTGAGTCCAACTCCCAACCCTGCACAGGACACTCCAACAATCTCACTCTGTTCCTGAGAGTGTGGTCCAAACACTCCTGGAGCTCTGGCAGCCTTGGGGCTGTGCCCATTCTTTGGGGAGCCTGGGCAGCGCCCAGCACCCTCTGGGGGAAATCCTTTTAATGATCTCCAACCTAAACCTCCCCTCCACACAGCTCCAGCCATTCCCTGGAGTCCTGGGTCACCAGAAAGCAGAGATTGGTGCTCATGAGGAAGCTGCAGATTGGGATGAACAAGAAAAGTGCCCTCAGCTGCTTCTTTCAGACACTTCTCTACCACCATGTCCTTCTTTTGATGCTCTCCAATAGCTTTATATCCTCTTATACTGTGGCAACCAAAACTGCCCCCAGAGGACTGGAGGTGAGGCTGTCCCAGAGCAGAGCAGGACAATCTCCTCCTTCAGCACCTCTTTCCTTAGCCCTGAAACCTGAGAGGGAGAGGCTGAGTCACCTCAGGCCCCTCCATCCCCCCCTCAGGCCCCTCCATCCCCCCCTCAGACCCCTCCATCCCCACCTCAGACCCCTCCATCCCTCTGCAGCACCAGAGCTGTGTGTGGGCAGCTGCACCCAGCAGCCATATGTCTCCTTTGCACCCTCATTTAGCTCGGGAGCAGCTCTGTTCCCTGAGAAACAAGGCCAGGAAGAGAGTTTATTTAGCAAGAGCTTCCTGCCTTTTCCAGATCTGCTGCTGGATCCATGTGAACTGGAAATGCAGAACTTTCTTGCTTTTATTCCCTGCCGAACCAGGAGCTGCTGCTGCATTCCCAGGCTCGGCAGCTGCCAACTGCAGGTGGCAAGAAGGCAGCAGAGGTGGAATTCCATGTTCCTTTCTGGAGTGAGGAGGAGGATTTCAGTGTTTCCCGACTCCCTGGTCCTTGGCCAGCGTTCCCAGTATGCCCAGTCCCTGCTGTCAGTGGCCCAGTTGCTTTGCCAATCCCCATCCCCAAAGCAAACCAGCAACAACACCTCCCCAACCTTCTCCCTTCCACCTTCTCCCACTTTTGCTCCATTTTCTTTCCTGACACAGATTTTGTGTTGCATCTGTGTCATTTTTTTCTCTCTCCCAAGGCTCAGCTCAGTCCCACCCACCCCCCTGAGTGCTCTGAACTTCCCCAAGCCCCGTCTGTCACCGTCACTCTCGTCTGCCACCCCCTCGCTGCTCCCACGGCTGCCCGAGGCTGCGGGGCTGATTCATTCATCCTGCAAGGAATCCTCCTCTGGAAAGCAGCAGTGCCCAGATCTTCCCCCAATTCTGTATGCAGGGAAATGTCCTGGAGGCTGCCTGGTGGGGATGGAAGCTGAAACAGGAGGGGGCAGCTGATAAATGTCAGTTCTGTGGCTCTGAGTTGTCTTTTCTGCGAAATCTGATCAGATTCCCTGTGTGATGCTGAAGTTACATTGCAGCACGATCGGAAAAGATTCTGTTATCATTCTTAATTTTGGCTGAGGTGTTTGGCTTGGGGGGAAAAGCTTGTTAGAGGGTGGGTGGTGCAAAGGGAATGAGCTGTACAAAACCTGCTCCTGTATTTGAGTGTTGTGTGTGCAGTTCCGGTGCTGCCTCCTCCCTC
Organism: Rhabdornis inornatus; assembly: GCA_013397075.1. Lineage (NCBI taxonomy): Eukaryota > Metazoa > Chordata > Aves > Passeriformes > Rhabdornithidae > Rhabdornis > Rhabdornis inornatus. The sequence goes on from VWZS01009491.1 coordinate 166,782, forward strand.
CCTTTCCCAAATCTGCTCCAGATCCTCTTGGAATATTTAAGCCCCCGGCCTGGCCACGAGCCTGGAGCAGTTTCCTACAGTGTGGAGTGTTTTGGGGTGAGGGGAGGCAGAGTTTACCACCTTCACCCCCTGCACAATCCTCCCATGAATCAGGCAAAGTGTTCCCTTTTCCATTCCTGACCTAATTCCTGTTGGAGCAGCGTGGGATTCCCTCGTGTGGGGCTCCTCACCCTGTGCAGCATCAGCACTGCTGGATCTCAGCCTGCTGGGGTGAGGACAGGCCCTGCAGCTGGAGGATGGGTGCTTTCCCTGCACCTTTTCCCCAGGAATTTTCTGGGATATTTCCCACCCACTTAAGCCCGGAGTTCAGTAATTTTTCCCTTTCCTGCTTGTCCCATGTGTGGCTGTGGTGCCAGCCTGGAGCAAGTGGTGATGGAATACAAGGAGCTGAGGTGGCCAAGCTGCCTCCCTGTGTCAGTCCTGTCCCACTGTCCCACTGGATCTGGCGTTTTCCAGCCATCCCAGGGCTCCTGCCCTCCATGTCTTCACAAATTTGTTAAAACTCTTGTAAGAATCCATGGACTGGAGGCAGCTCACTGCATTCTCCTGCTTTCTGTGTCTGGAACCAATTCCAAGAACTGCATAAATGTCAAATACACATTATGTGTTCAGCAGTTCCACAAATTAAAGGGGAATAGTGCAGGAATATCAGCTGTTCCTGTGCAGGGTTGGGAGTTGATTAATCTCCATGAGTTCTGACTCTGTTTCAGCCACATTCTACCAAAGGAATTGAAAAGGAGTTGTTAAACAGATGTTTTCTGGTATGAGGGGTTTTGTTTGAGCCTTGCTCTGATTTAGGCTCCCCTTTTTGGAAATTTGTCTCTCCAAAGGTGTTTCCTGGTGCCACATCCCTCCACAGCTGCATGGAGCTGGTTTAGTCCTTGCTCAGACTCTGAGACCTGCTCTGAGTTTTTATAGGAGCTGGAAGGGAGGGAGGAATTCAGTCCCTCTCCAGCTGATAATAAGGAATAAGGAGAGAATTCAGGAGAGGTGGCTTTGAAGTTGGAGTTTGAGTATTGCTGGTTTTGGGGTGGAATTTGGAGTGGTTTTTGACTGGAATCATAAAATCCTAGAATGGTTTGGGTTGGGAGGGACGTTAAAGCTCATCCAGTTCCACCCCTGCCATAGTCAGGGACACGTTCCACTGTCCCAGGCTGCTCCAAGCCCCCTCCAACCTGGTCTTGGACATTTCCAGGGATCCAGGGGCAGCCACAGCTTCTCTGGGAATTCCATTCCAGGTCCTCAGCATCCTCCCAGGGAGGAATTCCTTCCCAATATCCCACGTATCCCTTCTCTCTGGCACTGGAAGCCATTCCCTGTGTCCTGGCACTCCAGTTCCTGTTGAGCTGTAGGGGCAGGGCTGATGTTTTGATTCCAGATGATCACTTTGGAATTAACACTTAATTTGATGAGCAGCTCCTGGTTGAGGCTCTCAGCACACCAGAGCACAGGCACTGCCCTGTCCAGGCTCCATGCTAATCCAGAGGTGCTTCCAGGAGCTGCATGGGCTGCCTGCTTCTTGCTAATCAACGGGAAGCAATTAAATACAACTTTATCAGGAATTCTTGTCTTAATGTGTAATTTGAGTCCCACTTGTGCTGAAGTATCTGACCAGAAGGAGATACCAGGGTTACCTTATCTCACAGAGCATGTTCGGAGTACAAGGCTATTTTCTCACTGAAGATTTGACTGATTACAAAAAGAACGAGTCTGGGATTTGGGGAAATGCAGATTTTTGGTAGTGGTTTACCCTGGGGCAGAGCACAGCTCTGGTTGCTGGAATTTATTTCACCTGGGTGATGTTTGCTGGTTTGGAGCTGCCCTCAGTTTCTCTCCATCACTCACCTGCCTCAGGATCTCTGTTCTACCTCAGGGATTTGTCCAGCCCTGGTGGCTCCAAAATCCTGATGAGAACCAGAGCTCCTGCCAGGCTGCAGCCAGGGGTTGAGTGGGTGAGTGTCTATTGAATATTAAGTTCTGCAGCTTCAAAACTGGTTCCAGGAGTAAAGAGAGAGGGAGGAAGTGCAGTTTATTATCAAAAACTGTGCTTGCTCCCCCTCATTCTTCACACAAACTATTGTCTGCAGTAAACAGCAGGAAAAAGCTCTCCTTTGCTTTTAGTTAGTTTTTTCTAGCTAGCTAAGGCAAAGTTCCCTGAACTGTAAATTTTCTTTTCATTTTTCTTAAAATTGTTCCAACCTGCTCTAAACTAAAAACCCAGAAAAGCACTGGGAGCTCACACCTGTAGCCCCCCACCAGGCCTGGCCTGGGTTGCAGCATTTCCCAATGCTGAAAAAACTAAAAACAGACTGAATAAGCCAGGCTGCAAACCACAAAAAAGACTCCTCTAAATTTGTCATCTCTTCAGAGCAATAAGAACTTTTACTGTTTAGTATTGTTCATTTTTTGTGCTAGAAAGTGCTTTGCTTATTAAACAAACAGGTTTTTTGCACTTCTCTCAAAAAAAAGAAAAAAAAAATTCTGCAAACCAATTTAAAAAAAACAAACACCTGAATCTGTTTCCTGAAGAAAACACATTCAAAAGTTTCCTCCCAAATTTGCCCTAAACCAGAACAGTGGGCTTGGTCTGAGTGCTTGGTTTGGGGTCTGTGCCCAGGGTGGGTTCCAAGGAAATTCCAGCCAGCAAGAGTTTGTGTCCAAGAGCGTGAGAGCTGAAATGGTGGCTCTTTAAAATGCTATTTGTTGTATTCAAATGATACAGCAATTTATTTATTATTTTAAATGCTGTTATTTGTATTCAAATGATACAGCAATTTGTTTATTATTTAAAATGCTGTTTATTGTATTCAAATACAGCAATTCAGGGGTTGTGGGTGACAGAGCCCAGCCCACAGCCTGTGAGCCTCAGCTGTGGGTTTGTCTGAAGCCAACTCCAGTTCTGGTTACAATACATTATACACTTTTCATTGCAGAGCATCTTAAAACATGACAACCAATCAATACCTTTACTATTACCTATAGCCTATCATAACTACTAACATTACCATATTCATNNNNCAGGAGAGGTGGCTTTGAAGTTGGAGTTTGAGTATTGCTGGTTTTGGGGTGGAATTTGGAGTGGTTTTTGACTGGAATCATAAAATCCTAGAATGGTTTGGGTTGGGAGGGACGTTAAAGCTCATCCAGTTCCACCCCTGCCATAGTCAGGGACACGTTCCACTGTCCCAGGCTGCTCCAAGCCCCCTCCAACCTGGTCTTGGACATTTCCAGGGATCCAGGGGCAGCCACAGCTTCTCTGGGAATTCCATTCCAGGTCCTCAGCATCCTCCCAGGGAGGAATTCCTTCCCAATATCCCACGTATCCCTTCTCTCTGGCACTGGAAGCCATTCCCTGTGTCCTGGCACTCCAGTTCCTGTTGAGCTGTAGGGGCAGGGCTGATGTTTTGATTCCAGATGATCACTTTGGAATTAACACTTAATTTGATGAGCAGCTCCTGGTTGAGGCTCTCAGCACACCAGAGCACAGGCACTGCCCTGTCCAGGCTCCATGCTAATCCAGAGGTGCTTCCAGGAGCTGCATGGGCTGCCTGCTTCTTGCTAATCAACGGGAAGCAATTAAATACAACTTTATCAGGAATTCTTGTCTTAATGTGTAATTTGAGTCCCACTTGTGCTGAAGTATCTGACCAGAAGGAGATACCAGGGTTACCTTATCTCACAGAGCATGTTCGGAGTACAAGGCTATTTTCTCACTGAAGATTTGACTGATTACAAAAAGAACGAGTCTGGGATTTGGGGAAATGCAGATTTTTGGTAGTGGTTTACCCTGGGGCAGAGCACAGCTCTGGTTGCTGGAATTTATTTCACCTGGGTGATGTTTGCTGGTTTGGAGCTGCCCTCAGTTTCTCTCCATCACTCACCTGCCTCAGGATCTCTGTTCTACCTCAGGGATTTGTCCAGCCCTGGTGGCTCCAAAATCCTGATGAGAACCAGAGCTCCTGCCAGGCTGCAGCCAGGGGTTGAGTGGGTGAGTGTCTATTGAATATTAAGTTCTGCAGCTTCAAAACTGGTTCCAGGAGTAAAGAGAGAGGGAGGAAGTGCAGTTTATTATCAAAAACTGTGCTTGCTCCCCCTCATTCTTCACACAAACTATTGTCTGCAGTAAACAGCAGGAAAAAGCTCTCCTTTGCTTTTAGTTAGTTTTTTCTAGCTAGCTAAGGCAAAGTTCCCTGAACTGTAAATTTTCTTTTCATTTTTCTTAAAATTGTTCCAACCTGCTCTAAACTAAAAACCCAGAAAAGCACTGGGAGCTCACACCTGTAGCCCCCCACCAGGCCTGGCCTGGGTTGCAGCATTTCCCAATGCTGAAAAAACTAAAAACAGACTGAATAAGCCAGGCTGCAAACCACAAAAAAGACTCCTCTAAATTTGTCATCTCTTCAGAGCAATAAGAACTTTTACTGTTTAGTATTGTTCATTTTTTGTGCTAGAAAGTGCTTTGCTTATTAAACAAACAGGTTTTTTGCACTTCTCTCAAAAAAAAGAAAAAAAAAATTCTGCAAACCAATTTAAAAAAAACAAACACCTGAATCTGTTTCCTGAAGAAAACACATTCAAAAGTTTCCTCCCAAATTTGCCCTAAACCAGAACAGTGGGCTTGGTCTGAGTGCTTGGTTTGGGGTCTGTGCCCAGGGTGGGTTCCAAGGAAATTCCAGCCAGCAAGAGTTTGTGTCCAAGAGCGTGAGAGCTGAAATGGTGGCTCTTTAAAATGCTATTTGTTGTATTCAAATGATACAGCAATTTATTTATTATTTTAAATGCTGTTATTTGTATTCAAATGATACAGCAATTTGTTTATTATTTAAAATGCTGTTTATTGTATTCAAATACAGCAATTCAGGGGTTGTGGGTGACAGAGCCCAGCCCACAGCCTGTGAGCCTCAGCTGTGGGTTTGTCTGAAGCCAACTCCAGTTCTGGTTACAATACATTATACACTTTTCATTGCAGAGCATCTTAAAACATGACAACCAATCAATACCTTTACTATTACCTATAGCCTATCATAACTACTAACATTACCATATTCATGTTACTATTTTCCAATCACAAAAAGTTAGTATGTTACAGTTTAAGCTAAAAGTTGTTTTTCAGTTTTTTTACAGTGAGAAATTTAAAAATCTTTCTACTTGCAACATGGCATTTTTTTTTGCCTGTAAAAATCTTTTTGCTTGGTAAAAGCATCTTTTGTTTGAGGTGGATTTGTCCTTTGCTCAGAGTTATAAAAGCCTTACTAACATACCTTTAGTCTTTTTAGTTACCCAGTAAGACTGGCTCAGCAATTTTTTTTCTTCTATATCAAAACTTGCTATCATTTCTATTTCTTCTTCAGATTCTGCATTCAAAGATCTTTGTGTTATACATACATATCTGTAAAACCTTCCTTAAATCCTTATCTTTTCCAACACAAGAGCAGCTGTGTCACCCCCTGACCCCCTGTCCTGTCCCTTGTCCCTCAGGTGCCCCTCGCTGCGTCAGAGGGCTCTGAAGATGTCCAACAGCAACACAGCACAGGAGTCCCTGGAAATTATGAAGGAATCAGAAAAAAAAGTGGTTGAGGAATCTGTGAACAAAACCAAATATGTCTCCAGGTCACCAAGCAAGGAGGAGGTGGAGAAGGATGGGGGGGAGGAGGTCAGCGTGCGCCAGGAGTCTCAGGTGAGTGCTGCCACTTGTAAGGTGGTGTCTGCACCACTTAATTCCTGCCTTGTCTGAAATTTCTTCTGTCTTCACTCAGAGCCAGGATAAAAACACAAAGGAGATGAATTTTCTTATGTTTGGGCTTGGTTATTTATTAAATTTTATCTAAAGTACAGAAAGTTCTGCAGCACTTCTAGCTACCAGCTCAAAGTGAGAAAATGGAGGTGAATTCAGCTAGTTAAAAGGTCTCTTAAAGCTAAATAGTCCAATTTATTTATACTTTTTAATAAAAGTGTAAAATACTTTATGTTTTATAAAGTATATTATTTATAATAATATTATAGGATAATATATAATTTATATAATATGATTATATAAANGATTTTAGGGAGAGCTGGGCACTCACCTGCTGCTTCCCATCCCATCACAAAGGATCCAGAGCCTGTGCCTCCTTTTCCCCAGGGACCCCACTCTGTGCAGGCTCTCCCTTCCTCTTTAGCTGAATCTGTCCTGGCCAGAATGACTGAAATATTCCCTGAGCCTGGGAGTGGAATAACTGAAATATTCCCTGGGGGATACTCGTGCTCTGTCCCCAGGTTCTGGTGCCAGGGCTGTCACTTCCCTCTTGCTCCTTTCTTTGATCTGAGGATGAGCTAATGACTTCATGTCAAGTGAAGGCATCCAGGGAGAGCTTGGTTTCAGGAATGCTGCTTGACTATTGCTTCGCTCCAGTTAAAAATAGGCTGGGAATGTTTTGGGATTTCATTTCAAGAAATGAAGAAAAGCTCTGTGCAAGCATCATTTGGGAGTGCTGGGACTCATTCCTGCTGCTCTGCTCTCCTGCCACCTGTGCTTGTGGCTCCTGCTGGAGCCTGAAGCAGTTCCCACCCTCAGCTGCCTGCTGCCATTCCAGCTGTGGGCTGGCACATCTGCCAGATGTGCTCACAGCTGCACGGGCAGACCCACAGCTGGGAGTGCAGGGAGAGCCTGACCAGGCACTTTGGAATGGACTGGGGGAGATTTCTGGGTTTGGTGGCTCTCCAGACAGAGCAGCAGCATCTCTGATCCCCTTTTGTGTCCCAGGAATGGCAGAAAACTTCCAGGTTAAGCTTCTTGCCTTCCCTTTTCTGTCTCCACAGAAGCGAACATCGAGTCATGGACACGCCAGGAAAAGAGCCAAGGTAGGAGCTCTGCTGCCACCCCAAATTCCTTTGGGCTGTTCTGAGCTGAGCCTTGAGCCCAACCTGATCAGTCCTGAGCCCTGAGCCCAGCCTGATGAGCCCTGAGCCCTGAGCCCAACCTGATCAGTCCTGAGCCCTGAGCCCAGCCTGATGAGCCCTGAGCCCAGCCTGATCAGTCCTGAGCCCTGAGCCCAGCCTGATCAGCCCTGAGCCCTGAGCCCAGCCTGATGAGTCCTGAGCCCTGAGCCCAGCCTGATCAGTCCTGAGCCCTGAGCCCAGCCTGATCAGTCCTGAGCCCTGAGCCCAGCCTGATCAGTCCTGAGCCCAGCCTGATCAGTCCTGAGCCCTGATGCTGCTCCTGAGCGTTCCCTGTCTCTGGAAGCCACATGCAGCAGCTGGTGGTTCAGGACAGGGATTTCCATTCCTGATCTCCTTTCTAACAGGATAAAAGCTGGAATTGCTCTGTCTCTAAGTCAGGGAGGGCAGGAATTAAGGAAGGAATTTCCCATCTAAAATTTGGTTTAAAGGCTGAAGGAATAAAATAATTCATTGTTCAGGGATTCCAAGTCATTGTATATCTGTATATTGAGGGGAAATCAATATCTGTATATTGAGGGGAATATCCCTCTTATTGAACAGTTTAATTGGGAGTGGCTGCTCAAGTGCCTTGGGAATGCAGCTGCAGGAATTCAAGTGTGAGTTTTGGCTGAGGTGTTGTAACCTCTCCCCTTTTTTTTTTTTTTTTTTTTACCTTTTTCAGTCTAACTCAAAGCTTAAACTGGTCAGGAGTTTGGCTGTGTGTGAGGAATCCTCGGGCCCCTTCGTGGATGGGCTGCTGGAGTCTCAGGTAAGCCCGGAATGAGACAGATTTGGGAGTGTGGAAGCCTAGGAAATCCATGTTTTGCTAGAAATGATCCATGTCTTGCTCTTCTGTGCCTTGGGAGCCAAAAAATTCCCCCAAGAGCTGGGTGAGACCTTCCTGTGGTGCTTTTCTCAGCCACTGGCATCTCCAGCCATGGCCATGGCTCAGGGAGTGTGTGAGTGGCTCCAACCTCCTTTGTTTCACCCCAGGACATCATCCAGCTGCACGTGAGCTGCCCCTCTGACAAGGAAGAGGAGAAATCCACAAAAGATGGGGTGGAGAAAGAAGAAAAAGACAAGAATAAAGAAAAAACACCAAGGAAGATGCTCTCTCGAGGTCAGGTGCTGGTTTGAACGGGGCAGGTACTACTCCCCTGCTCTGGGAATGCTCTGGAAGTGGGGCAGGTGTTGGACAGATGTTGGACAGATGTTGGACAGATGTTGCACAGGTGCTTGGTTGGCTCTGCTGCTGCTGTGCAGGACTGTGGGGTTGATAACAACAGGGAATCCTGGAATAGTTTGGGTGGGAAGTGAGCTTAAAGCTCATCCAGTTCCACCCCTGCCATGGCAGGGACAGCTCCCACTGTCCCAGGGTGCTCCAAGCCCTGTGCAACGTGGCCATGGGCCCTTTCCTTCCCTTCCCTTCCCTTCCTTTCCCTTTCCCTTTCCCTTTCCCTTTCCTTTCCTCCCCGTCTCAGTGCTTTGTTAATTTTTTCTGCTGCCCTTGTTTTTTTTCAGATTCCAGCCAGGAATATACAGACTCCACTGGAATAGATTTGCATGAATTTTTAGTAAATACACTGAAAAAAAACCCAAGGTAGGTCCTAGTTAGTGAAACAGCTCCCTGAGGGGTCTTTGTGTCCCTCTCTGTGGGCATTCCTGTGTCCTGGGGGATTGCAGCACCTCCAGACAGGACCTGCAAATGTTTTTGTGTTTTCCTCTTTGGAATTCCAAGAGTTACCAGAGCTGGGACGATGTAGAAACTAAAAGCACAACTGTAATTTTATATCCTGTTTAATTCCAAACATGGAATTGTGTGTGATGGAGAGAGAGGAGAACAAATGATTTGTTTGAATGCAAAGAAATAATTTTGATTGCTTTAAAACCTTTTCTATAAATGCTTGTCAAGTGTCAGCCTGTAAAGGAGCTACTGCAGGAATAATCAGTGGGATTGAGGGAAAGGCTGGCAGGGGAATAGCAAAGTGGGAGTCTCCAGCAGTGGAGCTTCCAGCAGAGCAGAGATTCAGGCTCTCCAAAGCCAAGCACTGTTAGCAAAACAACCTTAAACTGGAAAAAATCTGGTGTTCAATTTAGTACATTTGAAAAGCAGGGAGTTTTTTAGCCCGTTCTGTTAAAATGTGAAATAAGGTGGCACCTGCTCCTGAGGTGTCAGGAGAGGGGTTGGGAGCAGGGAATTCTGTTCCTCTGTCCCTAAAGTGGCTTTTTTCTTTCTTTTTTTCCTGACAGGGATAGGATGATGCTGCTCAAGTTGGAACAGGAGATTCTGGAGTTCATTAGTGATAGCAAGTAAGTGATCATTGAGTTTGTGTCAAACTTTTGTTTGAGGTTTGTAGAAAGAGGTTTGTAATGGAGAGTTTAGACACACAAACTTTTATTTGAGGTTTGTAGAAAGAGATTTGTAATGGAGAGTTTTGGACTTTGGGCTCCCAGGGGAGAAGGGAGATGCTGAGGATTCTGTTCTCTTGTACATCCTCGGAACTCCAACCCTGTCCCCTCTTCCCAGCAATCAGTTCAAGAAGTTCCCCCAGATGACCTCGTACCACCGGATGCTGCTCCACCGGGTGGCGGCTTATTTTGGGATGGATCACAACGTGGATCAGACTGGGAAGGCTGTGATCATCAACAAGACCAGTAACACACGAATGTAAGGTCCTTTTCCTTTTTTTTCCTCCTTTTTTTCCTCCTTTTTTTCCTCCTTTTTTTCCTCCTTTTTTTCCCTCCTTTTTTCCCTCCTCTTTTCCCTCCTTTTTTCCCTCCTTTTTCCCCCCCTTTCCCCGCCTCTTTCCCCCNTTCCCTCTTTCTTCCCTTTTCCTTCCCTTTTCCTTCCCTTTTTCCCTTCCCCACAGTCCAGAAATGCTCTGTAGCAGGATGGGATCCACACCACATGGATTTTTTTTTTTTTTTTGCCTCATCAGAAGGGGAGATCCCTCTCTAGAAAAATCAGAATCATGGGATGAAGGAATAGGGATGAATCTTTTCCTTCCAGCCCTCTCTGCTTCTCCACAATTCCTGGAGAAGGGGCAGGAGCTCTTGTTGCTGTCACCCAGAGCTGAAATTTCACACATCAAACATTTTGGCATGTTCTGGGTGTGTTTTTTCCCTCCTAACAAGGGCTGGTTTTCTTGCAGCCCCGAGCAGAGATTCTCTGAGCACATCAAGGATGAGAAGAATGCAGAATTCCCACAGAGGTTTATCCTAAAACGAGATGACACCAGCATGGACCGGGATGATAACCAGGTGAGGGAGAGCAGGGGGGCACCTGCAGCCTTTGGGAAACTCAGATGTGATGGTCACAAGACAAGAACAACTCCAAAATTCTCTTGGGTTTCCTGAAGTAACACTTAATAGAAGCTCCCAACCCACCCAAGCAGCAGCATCTGAATTTCATGAAAACTTTTCCAAATCCTATGGAAACAGATGAAGAATTGCTGTGGGTTCTATGGCTGTACTTCTCCATACCCTGAAATCAGCTGGGACCTAGGCCAGGTTTTAAGGTGGAGCCTTTCCCAAGGTTTTTTTTTGGGAATACCCCTCAGCTGAGTGTTGCTTTTCCCTCCCTCTTCCCAGGGCTTGCAGCTCCCTGGCTCTTCCCCAGGGATCTCAGGGCCTTGCAGCTCCCATCTTCATAAAATCATGGAATGGTTTGGGTTGGAAAAAACCTTAAAACTCATCCAGTTCCACCCCTGCCATGGTCAGGGACACCTTCCACCATCCCAGTTTGCTCCAAGCCCCATCCAGCCTGGCCTGGGATGCTTCCAGGGGCAGCCACAGCTGCTCTGGGAATTCCATTCCAGGTCGTCACCACCCTCCCAGGGAGGAATTCCTTCCCAATATCCCACCTATCCCTGCCCTCTGGCACTGGAAGCCAACCTGGCTTGGTTGTGTATTAAATCTTACCAAAAGTATAGAATGTTCAGCAGCACTTCTAGCCACCAGCTAGAAGTGAGCAAAATAGAGCAAGATCCAGCTGCTACAAGATTTCTTAAAGCTAAACAATCCAATNAAACCCAGTGCTGTCCTGTCTATGGGACTGTTCTTGAATTCCAGTCAGGATGAGAAGCTGGTCCTTGCAGCCAGTCCCAGTTTTTGGTTTCCCTGTGGTGGCACTCAGAGGTGCAGCTTCACACAGAGCACAGAATCCACGAGGGAGCAGGAGCATGTAACAGTGGTGGGGTTTTTTGTACCACTTGATGAGTGGTTTGTTTGGAGTTTCTTCTGTTTTCACTCAGAGCCAGNGGTGAAATCACAGATTTCTATTTAACTACACACCAGTGATTTTAACTCCAGCACTCAAATTTGGAATCCTTCTCCAAAGCCTCAGGTCAAAAGCAGTGTTCTCCAGGGGGTCAGTGCCAGAAAGCACAGAAAGTTCAAAAAACTCAGGTTTTTGGGATCCAACAGAGCGTTGGCACATGCTCCAAAAAGTGACCTTTAGGTTTTCCCCCTGGCACCAGCCTGTTGGTGATATTCCTGATCTCAGGCAGAGTGCAGGCAGGGTGGTTGTGTTTGGGAATGTCCAGGAATGAACTCCTGGCACCTCTGGGAGCTTCATCCCAGATGTCCCAAAGGTAGGTCCAAAGGCAGAGCTGGATCCAGACTCCACATCATCCACCTCCTCCCCAAAATTCCCAGCAGCTGACTGCTCCTGCTGGCAACTGCTGACCCCTGAGCTGTGTTTGTCCCTTCAGATCAGACTCCCCTTGCAGGATGGGAGAAGGAGCAAATCCATAGAAGAGCGAGAGGAGGAATATCAGCGGGTCAGGGAGCGGATATTTGCACGAGAGGTAAGTTTGGATCCCTCACCTGCCAGGATCCTCCTGGAGCTTTGGGGCACAAGGTGGCCTTGAATATGCCAAGAGGTCAGACCTTGTCATTGCCTTTTTCTACCAATTTCCCAGAATTTTGGGGATGTGCCAGTGAATTCCAGCTTCCAACAAAGATGTCTGAGATATTGGGGTGGAGGAGCCACACCTGCACCCTCCAATCTGCTCCTCCCCTAAAATTTTCAGGGAGGAATGGATGCAGTCCTGTTCCTTGCTGCCCAAAAGGTTATAAGTTCATGCAGTGGCATTTTTGGGGTGAACAGAAAACCATTTCCTGCCCCAAAGGGAGCAGCAGCTGCATCTCCCAGTTTCTTCCCAGTGCTGCAGCTTCCATCTCCTGACCCAGCAGTGCAGGGCTCTGCCTTTCCAGGAGGAATTTAGGCCTTCCTAGCAGGAATTTGGGCATTCCCAGGAGGAATTTAGATTTTCCTAGCAGGAATTTGGGCATTCACAGGAGGAATTTGAGCATTCCCAGGAGGAATTTAGATTTTCCTAGCAGGAATTTGGGCATTCCTAGGAGGAATTTGGGCATTCCCAGGAAGAATTTAAGCCTTCCTAGGAGGTATTTGGGCATTCCCAGGAGGAATTTGGGTCTTCCTAGCAGAAATTTGGACATTCCCGGGAGGGTGGGTGTTTGTCTGTCTCATGCAGTGTCCAGCTTGGTTATTGCTTCCTGAAATCCCTGCTCTGTGCTTGGGATTTCATCTGGCTCAGAGGCTGCTCTGGGGGCACTCCCAGCTGGAATCAGCTCCAAATGCTGCATTTAGGACATGAAAAACTCTTTGTGTGCCTGGCTTTGATTGTCATATGGACAAAGGTTCCATCAAAGCTGATGGAAGAGGGAGCTGAGGACTCAGATTTGAGAGGTCACAGGGATCAGGAAAGGACCTGGATGGAGATGCAGAGGGAGCTGGTGTGCAGGAGGCTCAACACCACACCTCAACACACTCTGTGTTCCAGCCCCACCCTTTGGAATCCCCTGGGTTTGTTCTTTCTGAGTTACTAAGTCTCCCTTTTCTTTCCTCCCCGTCTCTGTGTTCCTGCTCCCAGTCTGGCCAGAACGGATACCTCACAGACAGCAGGTGAGTGCTACCCCTGGGGGTGTCTCCAAAGCCCTGCACGACTCTAAAATGGTTCTTTTCCCTCACCAGACTCTCCACAGAATGCTTTGCTTGTAGTTTTCACAGACAGGCAGATTTGTAGGGATTTCTGTGTGATTTATTTTGTGCCATGTCCTGCTCAATCCCGCCGTGCACAGCTGCTCGTGGAGTTAGTGAAGGTGTTCTCTTTGCAACATCAATTTCCAGTCCTTTTTTGGCTGATGAATCAATTAAAAAGGAGGGTGTGAATGGCAGGGAGGAATTCCAGCAGTTTTCAAACCATTCCACCTCTTGTTCGCCACAGGGATAGGAAATCCCTTCCCTTACAGTTCCAGGATAGCATTAGGATCAGGCAGGGTTGTCCTTAATCCCTGATTATCAAGGCTGGGTGACTTAATGGTGACAGTGAAGTGTCTCAGGCTCCATCTCAGCCACAGGAACTGCTGAAGGCACTAAGAATATGTTTGAGGAGCATTTTCTTGTTAAGCAGTTTTCCCATGGGTGAAAGGGCTGGAGTGAGGCTGATGAGTCACCCAGCACAGCCCTGGCTGCCCAAAGAACGGGATGAAAAGGGACAGAGCCTCATCCCTGCTGTGCTCTGCTCTCCCAGCCAAAGCTCTGGAGATGGGGCAGCTCTGGGTAGGACAGGACAGGAGAATCTGAGCCAGGCAGGAGCAGCTTTGTCCTGGAAAATGCAGTGTCCTGGGGTCTGCCTGTGTCAGAGACAGCAAGGACAGTTCTCAGATCTGTGGGGTTGGAGTAAAACTTCTCCAAAATGGAGCAAAAACCCCATTGGTGATGTGGCTGCAGCTCTGGGAGCTGAGCTGACCCAGGGCTGTGCCAAGACCTTCCCTGCCTCTGGTGCCCAGGCCCTGAGGAGCTCAGTTAATGTGCTTTGGGGTTTCCCTGGATGAGAGAGGGGAGAGGCCCTCTCTCATCTGAGCTCTCTAGGGACATTACCACTGTGCTGCTTTTCCAAGAGATGCATTTTTGGCTCTCACACACTCCCAGCATCCCAGGACATCACCTCAGGAGTTCCTTCCAAGCCTCTTTCTCTGAGCCAGGCTCAGCATCTCTTCCTCTCCATCCCTCCCCAGGGAAAGCCTGGGTTCCCATTCCCAGCAGGGGTGATGGACCAGGCTCACTGCTTGGGGTGCTGTGCTGATATCCCATAAAATCCTGCTTTGGCCAGAGCTGGCCTGGGCTAAGGGAGGGGTGTCAGTGAGGGCTCAGCTCTGGGGGTGGTGATAGCCCAGAATCCTGGAATGGTTTGGGTTGCAAGGGACTTTAAAAACTCATCCCTCTCCACCTCCCTGTCTTGGACAGAGACAATTTCCACTATCCCAGTTTGCTCCAAGCCCTGTCTAACCTGGCCTTGGACACTTCCAGGCATGGGGCAGCCACAACTTCGGGTGAACAGGCAGAAATCCTCAGCAGGGCTGGAGTGGGAATTGGTCTCCAAGATCTCCATCAACCTTGTCTCCAGGCCTTTAAAAGCTCCCTGTTCTCAGACAGGAAAGTCTTCAGCACAGGATCTTTTTCTGACCCTGCTGGGGTCTTTTCCAGGCTGAGGAAGGAGCCAGGAGCTGGCTGTCACCACAGTGGCTGGGCCAGCACAAAAACGTGTGCCTTGGGGAGGTTTTTGCTATCAGACTCCCCCCACAACCTCCAAAAGGATCCCAAACCCAGCTGCTGAGTGTCCCCTGATGCAATTATTATGTCAAGACAGACTGGACTGCCATCACCACCAGTCCTTTATTATGAAACTTTTCATGCTTTCTTTTCACTGAACTTCTTTACAACAACTCTGACTCCTTCTCTCCTCTCTGCATGACCAGCTCAACCCCAAGCTGTCCCTTTCCCAGCTGCCTCACCTTGTCTGTCCCTCACACAACATCTTCTCACCTTATCTGTCCCTTGCATGGCCACATGTCCCTTCCTCCTCACAGCACAGCCAGCACACTCCATCCCAAACTGCAGCACACTCTGGATCTCACGCTCTAACTGCAGTTAGTGGCCAGCTACCCCACTCTTTTATAACACCCAAATTCATTGGGCAGGCACTGAGGATGTTTCCACTCCTCAGTAATTCATCTTTAATGCTGGCTGTGGGTTTATGTACAGAATTATGAACGGGATGGGACTGCTGTGGAACACGCTTTGAGCTGCTTTATTTTTGAAGTATCAGTTTCATTAACGTGGTTGGGACGATGGGAAGATGCCAGCAGCTCATGTCCTCAGCAGCAGCTGCAGAACGTGATGTTACAACTCACTTTGAAAGTTTTTTGACCAATCACAAAAAGCAAAAACATATTGACAGTAGTTTTATCCAACCACTGTACCTTCAGTTAAAACAATGCTTGCTTATTTTGAATACGATACTTGCCTGTAGGCTTTAAAGTACAATGCACAGAGTTTCATTATTAAGCTTAGAATTTTTAATATCTTGCTAGATATACTTTTCTGCAGCTTAGGGGGTTGTTCTAGCCAAGCTTTAATACACAGACCATTGTTCTATTTGTCCTTGCTTTCTACATCTCATATAACTTTTCTGCTGACAAATCTTATGGGTACTGCTTAGTTTTAATTTAATAACAGCAGTTTTGCTGTTTCTGAGGCCTGCTTTTTGCAGCTTTCCCAAAACTCTCTGATTTTAAGGATTCCCACACAATCAGGAGAGATTGCTTTCTGTACCATCCTTTCAACCTATCTTCCCAAAGTCCCCACTGGGAACCTTTCAACCTATCTTCCCCAGCCTGTACTGGGTGTACTGGTACAGCACCAGCAGCTCTGTCACTGTCCCTTCACTGGAGCCCAGTTTGACTCCTGTGGTCTCTGCAGGGGCACCAGGGAGGGGCTGAGCAGAGCCTCTGGCAGCCGCCAGAGCAGCACCGAGAGCGACATCAAATCCCTGGAGCCACGGCCCTGGAGCAGCACGGACTCTGATGGCTCCATCCGCAGCTTGAGGCCACCTGTCACCAAAGCCAGCAGCTTCAGTGGCATCTCCATCCTCACCAGGGGGGACAGCATCGGGAGCAGCAAGGGCAGCACTGCCAGCAGGACCTCACGGGCAGGTACTGAGCTGCTCCCAGGCAGGTGCCAAAGGGCACCTGGAAGGGTTTGGGCTGAGGAGCTGGAGCCAAAGGGCACCTGGAAGGGTTTGGGGCTGGGGAACTGGGGCTCCTTCCCTGCCAAAGGGCATCTGACAGATTCTGGGTTGGGAAACAGGCTTGTGATGCTCTGGTTAAAACAGGGCATGAGTGGCACCAGGAACTCAGGACCCTGGTGTGGATGTACCATCTAGTTGTGTCACTTGGTTCATCACCCACTTCCTCAGAACTCACCATCACCTCTCCCATCCCTTCAGCAGAGTTACCTGGGGCAAAGGACAGAGTTTGCTCCCAGCTCCTGCAGCTCAGATTCCCAGTTTGTGTTGTTTTCTCTCCTCTGCTGTGCCCCAAGTTGTGTTACAATTCCCTTCTGCTCCCAAAATCTCTCCCAACCCTAAGGATCCTCAGGATGAACCTCCTGGCTCTGTGCCTTGCTTTCCAAGGAGGAGGGCCAGGAAAAGTGTCACCCATTAGTCTCATCAGACATGCAGTTACCTTGTCAAAGACTCTGTAATTGGGATCTGCCCACGATGTTCTCTCTCAGTGATTCCCTGAACTCCTGGGAATACACAGCAGGCTTGAGTTTCAGAGCTGCTGGGAGCCAAGGGGAATTTGGATGAAGCCAAAGGGAATTAGGAACCCAAGTGTCTCTGCTGCTTCAGCTCAGTCCTTCCTTGTCTATCCAGGTACCACAGAGCACGGGGGATGTTCCCCTGGGGTGTTACAGGTGGCCTGTTCTGGCAGCAGCTTCCCAAGGGATGTGAGCGCTGGGTGGTCACATCCAGGACACCTCCCCTCAGTCAGGGAGGAGCAGGATCCTTTATTTTCAACCAGCTGCTTGGCTGAAACACTTGAAAGGTGTTTGTGGAGGAGGCAGCCCAGGTTTTGGTCCCATTTAATCCTGGGGTAGCTGTGTGGTGTCAGTGAGCAGAACCTGGTGTTATCCCACTGTGCTCTGCTCCCACTGGTCAGCAGCAGGTCCCTAACCCTTGGGAATCACCATTTTTATGGGCAGGAGAGGCAGATTGGTGCTTGTAGGCAAGAACAAGAATCCTTTCAGGGCTGGATCCCAGCACCCAGCCTGGCTTTGACACCACACCTTCATCTCCCAGTTCAGAGGTGCCCACGGTGCCTCCTGGGATCCTGTCGCCATCCCCAGCCCTGTGCTCACTCTGGGAGTTGCAGCCACCTCCAGGACTGATTCATGGAGTGCTGGGAGCACTTGAAGATCTGTCCCAGCATGTGCTGAGCAGAGTGAGAGAGAAGCTGCCTCTTGACTCTTCCTGTAATTTTCCCTCCAGGTGCCCCCTGGGATCACAACAGTTCCTTTCCAGGCTTTATGTAATGGCAAGTGATTAGAAATATCTTGGGAGCAAGGGAATAAAAATTGCAAAGGAATTGTCACTTGAGGGGGGAAAAAAACACCAAGCCCACCTTCTTCCATATCCTCATGTTTATTCCATGGGGGTGGAAGTGCCTGGGACTCAGGGGCTCTTTTCCCATCCAGTCCCTGAGCAGCTGGCAGTGGAATATTCCCTCCTTGGCAGTGTGTGGCTGATGACAGAGCTCCTCAGCAGAATCCCTGGAGATCAGCTGTGGAAATGTGGGAGATCAGAGGCAGAATTGGTTAAACAGCAGCTACTGGGCATTGAGCAATAGTTGCACAACCCTTTTATTTCTGAAAGTAAGACCAGAATATTGAGGAGACACTTCCCAGCTGGGTGCCAGCAGTGTGGATCGTGCTCCTTCCCAGCTTTTGCTGCCACGGGAAGGGATTGCTTTCAGCCTTTTGCTTTTCTAACCCTGCCATCTCCCAGCCTTTTCCTGGGAGAAAAGGGGCTCTGTGAGGCTGTGGAGTGGGATCTCCTACTCCTCTGCTTGGGACAGGTCATGACAGTGTTGGTGTCCTGAGCTGAGACTGGGAACAACTCTGCAGCTCCTTCCCACAGCCCTTCGTGGTCCTGAGCTGACCCAGATGTACCTGGCAGCTCCCTGCTTTTGGGTGAAGAGCCTCCAGCAGGCAGGTGCTGCTGTTGGCAGCCAGATGCCAGGATCAGCTTTGGAGGGTCAGTGTGTGCCCCTGGCCATGGACAGGAGGGGATACAACCCACTGCAGTGTCAGCACCTTGTGAGCAAACTCTGCCTGTTTGTCCCCATGGAAGCTCCAGTGGGGACAGGATTCCTTCATGCCCTCCTGTTTTCTCCTGGATCCCAGCCCCCCATGGCTCTCTCTGTTGCAGGTTTGGTGCTAGGTGCCCCTGAGGCCTGCAGCCAGTCCCCATCCTCACAGCCCAGCCGTGGCCTCCTGCCCTGCACGGCCCCACAGCCGCCCCCGCAGGCCCCCGGGCTCCCCCCAGCCCAGCAGCAGCCGGCCATGAGCAGCCCCATGATGTCCCAGGTGAGTCCCACAGCTGGGGGGAGGCAGGGCCAGAGGAATCCTGGGCTGCTCTGGGCTCACACTTGGGTTTGGGGTCCCCACATTCGCTGTCCTGCTGTGGCAGAGCAGGAGAAGGTTTGGCTTTGCTGTGCCTGAGTGGTTCTGTGGGATATCCTGTCTTCCCAGCTCTGCTCCCCTAGAAAAGGGTTTCTAGCCCTTGGATGAGTGGCAAACTGGAACCAGTAACCCTCAGGACCGTCCTGAATGGATGTTGGAGCTTCTCTGAAGCTTCTGAAATCCTGGGGGAAGGCAGACCTGGAGCAAGGCCGGGTGTGTTCTCCAGACCGTCTCTCCCTGAGTTAAAGCCAAGGGATGTTCCATGTCCCACAGCCTGCTGGGCTGTTTCCAAGGCTGGAACCCTTCAGGAAGCACCCGTGGGTGACATTCCTGGGTGCTTGTCCTGCTCCTGAGTCTGGGACCAAGCACAGCCCAGCCCTGTCCTGCTGCAGGAGTGGGGATGAGGTGGGAACCATCCCAATGCAGGGTTTGGGGAGTAAATCCATGTGGTATGGGGGTATGCATGGCACCTTCCTATCCCACCTTGGTGCTGGATCTCAGCCTGCCCAGGGGCTCCTCTGGCATTACCTTGGACTCACTCTACAGCAAAGAGCTGCTGGAGTTACACTGGAGGGATTCAAGATGCAGCAGGGCAGGGAGGTTGCTGGACAATCATCCCAAGGCTCCCTTTTCTATGAAAAGTTGGACCAGGTGTTCTTCTGAGGTCCCTTCCAACCTGGGCTGTTCCATGATTCTCTTGTGTTTTCACTGAGAGGGGGGAAGAACCTCCTGGAAAAGCTTTTATTACTGCAGGTGACAGGAGCAGCTCCTTGCTGGGTGTTCCCAGCTGTAGGAGAAGGGGGAGCTAGTACTTCTTGGGGTGGCTCCAGGGTTGTGAATCTCTGGAGGATTTTGGGCCTCAAGGAATGAGCTGTCTCCCTCTGGGGTGTCTGTCTGGAGCTGGACAGCACAGTCCCTGCAGGATCACTGGGTTGTGCTGGGGTTTCAGTTTGTATCTTTTACTGTCTCCAGGGTTTAGATCCTGGAAAAACTGATTTCAGGTGTTTGACTGTTGGTGAAGGGTCTGGAAATGCACTGTCCCCATGTCCATGTCCCTTCTATGTCACCAAAGGTCGAATCAAAAGATCGAAACACCCCATCCAGCACTGGCCATCACTGGGTCAGTGCCCAAAGCAGTGTCTGGGTTTTAGTGAGGGGCTGTCACAAAGTGCTCCAGGTGACAAAGTAGGGGTCCCTGTGGAAGGTGAGTGTGCAGGAATGGCTAAGGAGCACTGTAGGGAATGCTGGAAACAGGAGGGACATGAGGGCTGTGCTGCGAGATGTGGCTCTCCTGATGGTGCTGGCCCTGGTGAACTCAGGTCACTCTTCCTGCCAGGCAAGAGCTGCTCTGGGGCAGTCACTCCTTCCCAGCTCTGCAGAGCCTCCAGCTGGGCTGTGTCTGATGGGATGGATGCTGCCCTGGAATGGTTTCTGTGCTTCCCAACCCCCTGCAATGCCCCTCTGTGTTTGCAGTTGGCTCACTTGACTAACCTTGTTGTTCCTTCTTTCTCTCCTTCCTTCCTTTTCCTTCCTCTTTTCCTTCCTCTTTTCCTTCCTCTTTTCCTTCCTCTTTTCCTTCCTCTTTTCCTTCCTCTTTTCCTTCCTCTTTTCCTTCCTCTTTTCCTTCCTCTTTTCCTTCCTCTTTTCCTTCCTCTTTTCCTTCCTCTTTTCCTTCCTCTTTTCCTTCCTCTTTTCCTTCCTCTTTTCCTTCCTCTTTTCCTTCCTCTTTTCCTTCCTCTTTTCCTTCCTCTTTTCCTTCCTCTTTTCCTTCCTCTTTTCCTTCCTCTTTTCCTTCCTCTTTTCCTTCCTCTTTTCCTTCCTCTTTTCCTTCCTCTTTTCCTTCCTCTTTTCCTTCCTCTTTTCCTTCCTCTTTTCCTTCCTCTTTTCCTTCCTCTTTTCCTTCCTCTTTTCCTTCCTCTTTTCCTTCCTCTTTTCCTTCCTCTTTTCCTTCCTCTTTTCCTTCCTCTTTTCCTTCCTCTTTTCCTTCCTCTTTTCCTTCCTCTTTTCCTTCCTCTTTTCCTTCCTCTTTTCCTTCCTCTTTTCCTTCCTCTTTTCCTTCCTCTTTTCCTTCCTCTTTTCCTTCCTCTTTTCCTTCCTCTTTTCCTTCCTCTTTTCCTTCCTCTTTTCCTTCCTCTTTTCCTTCCTCTTTTCCTTCCTCTTTCCCTTCCTCTTTCCCTTTCCCTTCCTTTCCCTCCCCCCCATCTCTCTCCATCCCTTCTCTGCTGGTCGTAGCCGGTCCCGGCGCTGCAGCCTGTTCCGTACTCTCCAAGCTCCTGCCCCCAAGTCCTCTTGCCAGTCTCTCCACCCCAGCAGTACAACCTGGTATAAACCCCAGTTCCTCTTCTGCACTGTCTGTTGTGCTCTGTGCTGTGTTTGTGTTGTGTGAGCTTGTGCTGATCAGGTATGTCCTGGACACTGACCCCTGGGGTTGGGATTCAGGGAGCTCTGCCATGCCTGAAGCCACGGGGCCACCCCTGCTGGTCTTGGAAAGAGCCTGAGGAAAACAAATTGCAATCCCACAGCTCCCCAGCAGTGCCTGTGCTTGGTGCTGGGGTCTGAACCCTGTGGGCTCAACCAAGCCCCTGTGTTGTCTCCATGGGGATCTTTTGGGAATGGTGTCCCCCATGGGATGTGGCTGGGCTGGAGTCACCCCTGCCTGGTGGGACCCCACGTGTCCCCAACGTCCCCTCAGCTCGCATGTCCCCTTGTCCTGCTCTGGGTCTGTGGCTCATGTGTGGGGGCCTTTTTGGGGGAGCTTCTCTCAGATCAGGGAGAAGAGCTCTGCATTTACCAGCAGAGCTGTGTCCTACCTGCTGTTGTCCCACGTGTCTCCATCCATCCTTCCCTTATCCCACTCCAGGCCGACGAGCTCAGCAGCCCCTTCGGGCAGATCAGCCTCAGCCGACAGGGCTCGACGGAAGCCCCGGATCCTTCCTCGGCGATGTTCCAGTCATCCCTCATCTCCCAGCACCCTCAGCAGACAGGATTCATCATGGCAACCCCTGGGCAGCCCATTCCCACCTCCAGCTACTCCGCCTCGGGGCACACGGCCCCCACTCAGCAGGTGCTGCAGCCCCAGGGCTACATTCAGCCTCCCCAGCAAGTAAGGACACGAGGGGACATTCCCAGAGCTGCCAGGCCAGGGGCTGCTGGGAAGTGGGTCCCTTTTTTTTTCTGCTGCTAGTTGGTGATGGATCCATGCACAGGGGTCCAGGCTCTGGGTTTCACACTCCCCTGTTAGGCACAGGATGATCCCGTGTCCCTCTGAGCCCACGGGGCTCTTTCCTGGGAAAAACCGAACCACTCTTGGCTCTCAGCAGTGGGGGAGGGACAGGGCTGACAGCTCTAAGCTCTCTTTGGGGTCCTGCAGGGCTTTATGACCTCTAGGATTGTCCCCTGAGCTGTGAGGAGAGTTGTGCCTACTGAGCTCTTGCACTACTGTGCTGGGAAAGGCTTGGAGGAGGAGGCTGGGAGGCGCGGGAAGGGGCTGCGGTTCCCCGAGGAGCCATCAGCTGGCCAGAGCCAAAGTCCTGGCTGGTTCCCTTCAGCAGAAGCCAGGCCAGGTGAGAGAGAAAACTGGTCCTGGGGGACCAGCTTTCTTGGTCCTGCTCCCTCCTGTGTTCTCACCACTGGATTTTCTTGCCTCTGATAGATTCAGGTTTCTTACTACCCCCCTGGGCAGTACCCGAACTCCAGCCAGCAATACCGACCCCTCAGTCACCCAGTGGCCTACAGCTCCCAGCGCCCACAGCAGCTCCCCCAGCAGTCCCAGCAGCCAGGTAAGGGGGTGCAAAGGGGGGAAGGGGGCAGCTTTTCCCTTTCCTGCTGCTTTTGTTGGCTCCGAAGATCTTCCATGCGCTGTGTGGGGCCAGGTCACTCTTCCCACTCTTTGCTGGACCTGCCTCTTGGCTGGGAGGTTGGGGTGCCTCTGTCTGCAGGGGCTGTTGTGTTCTTCCCCCTCTCCTCTGAGCTTGCTGGGGGAGGGGATGAGGTGGATTTAAGCCCCACTGAGGGGCTGCCAGGGGAATTTAAAGCTTCACTTGGGTGTGCTTACATCTACTCTAAGGGAAACCCTTTCTTCACTCTTTAGCGGGAGGTGGGGACAGAGGCAGGATTTGATTCCCTAAATCCTAAATCTGGGGCTGTTTCCTGTGTCCATCTGAGAAAGCTGCTCCATTGAAACCCTGTTCTGGCAGGTTTACAGCCAATGATGTCCAACCAGCAGCAAACATACCAAGGTGTCGTGGGGGTGCAGCAGGCACAGCCCCCCGGGCTCCTCAACAGCCAGAGGAACAACATGGGGGGCCAGATGCAGAGCGTGATGGGGGTGCAGCAGGCACAGCCCCCTGGGCTCCTCAGCAACCAGAGGAGTGGGATGGGGAGCCAAATGCAAGGTCTGATGGTCCAGTACACGCCACTGCCTTCGTACCAGGTGGGTATGAGGTGCTGCTCCCCAGGGTGGGGTGCTGGGAGGGGGCCAGGCTGGGCAGGGTGTGCTCTGTTCCTGTGCCTGAGGGATGGAGACAAAGGTGGGGATTGGTTCACGGGGCATGCCTGGGAATGGCACATCCATGTGGGCATCTGTGGGACACATCTGGAGCAGGAGGACTGGGAGGCCTGTGCCTGGGTGAGGTTGCTCTGGGCTGTAAGAAAAAACCACCTGGAATCTCTTCACCCTGCTGGTGTCTCTTTGGGCCAGTTCCCCCTGCTGTTCCCTGTTACCTGCTGCTTTCCTCCCTGGCCAGGTTCCCATGGCCAGTGAGTCCCAGAACGTGGTCCAGCAGCCCTTCCAGCAGCCAGTGCTTGTGCCAGCCAGCCAGTCTGTGCAGGGGGGGCTCCAGGCTGGAGGGGTCCCCATCTACTACAGTGTCATCCCCACTGCCCAGCAGAATGGCACCAGGTAAAGCTCTGGCAGCTTGAGCCTGCCTGGGGGAGAAAGGGGAGCTGTGCCCACAGTGGGGGTTTTGGGGAGGTCCTGTCAAGGCCAGGAGTCAGCCTTGATGATCCTTGTGGGTCCCTTCCAACTTGGGAGATTCCATTATTGTCTTTGGTGGTTCCATGATGATCCTGTAATGATATTTGGTGGTTCTTGGTGGTTCCATGAGGATCCTGTGAGCATGGAGCACCCTGCTCCTGTGGCTGGAGGTGGGTGGGTACCACAAGTGCTGCTCCTCCCTGAGCTTGTCCATTCCTGGCTCTCTTGGTCAGGGCTTCCTAGCCACCAACATGTCAAGCTCCTCTGTGCCCAGCCCTCTCCAGAGGCTCGTGTGTGTTCAGCCATCCCAGTAAAGAGAGAGTAACTGGGAATAACCTGAGCAGATGTCCTGGCTCTTCCTCCCCATCCCCATCCTCACCTGTGCCCTCTCTGCTCCACAGCCCATCCGTGGGGTTCCTGCAGCCTCCTGGCTCTGAGCAGTACCAGATGCCACAGTCCCCAGCACCCTGCAGCCCCCCCCAGATGCAGCAGCAGTATTCAGGTACGAGAGGCCAGGTGCAGGGCTGGCATCGACCCCATAGGTGGGATCAGCCTTTGGATCACGGGCTGTGGAGCTGCCACTTCACAGCCAAGTCTGGCAGCTTCTGTGCAAGGGCATTGCTTAGGCTGGGAATGCCACAGGGAATGATCAGGATGTGGCACTGGCTCGTGCCTGGCATCTCCCTGCTGTGGTGGGCAGTGGGGTGGAGGGAGCTGGGTGGGCTGTGGGTTGGTGAGAGCAGGAAGAACTGCAGATGGGGAGGCTGGGGATTCCTGCTCCCTGTCACGACTGCTGGGACTGAGCTGGTGCAGAAGCTGAACTGGGATGGTGGAGGTCTGGACCTGGTGAGCTGCAGGATCTGAGGGGTTCTGTACCTGGATCTGTGCTTGGAGCCTTTGCCTGGAATTTTGTGGAGATGCTGAGAGCGGTTGCTGAGCTGCCATCCCTCAGCTTGGCCCCTGTGCTCCCATTTCTCCTGGATTAAACATCATCAGATGTAACTGTACTCCCAGATGTAACCTCTACTATCAGAGAGGAATCCTCAGAGGGTCCTGCTGGGGTTTTTCCAGCCTGAGAAAGTCACGAGTGGCAGAGGGGATAGTCCAGAGTGGGGCTGTGGGGAAGGGTGTGCAGTGGCAGGGACAGGCAGGTCTGTGTCCCACAGCACGTGTGTCTGTCCCCAGGGGTGTCCCCGTCAGGCCCTGGTGTGGTGGTGATGCAGCTGAATGTCCCCAACGGCCCCCAGGCCCCCCAAAACCCACCCGTGGTGCAGTGGAGCCACTGTAAGTACTACAGCCTGGAGCAGCGGGGGCAGAAGCCAGGAGACCTCTACAACCCCGACACCAGTGCTCAGGTACTGGGGGGACTGGGAGGGACTGGGAGGAGGCAGCTCAGCCTTTGGAGTGGGCTGGGGGGTCACCCCACGGGGTCAGGGTGGGTGTGGGAGTGGTCACAAGCAATGGGGGGTGTCTGACACTGTCCCTCCCCCAGGCCAGCACCCAGCTGAACAGCCCCATCACATCCCCCACCCAGTCCCCGACGCCGTCGCCCGTCACCAACCTCAACAGTGTGTGCACGGGGCTGAGCCCCCTCCCCGTCCTCACACAGTTCCCCCGGCCCATGGGCCCAGCACAAGGTAAGGGGAAGGCGTGTGGGCACAGCCCAGGGCTGGGAATGCTGTCACCTTCCCTGAGATCCCCACAAACTCGGGCTCCTCGTGCAGGTGATGGGAGGTACTCGCTGCTGGGCCAACCTCTGCAGTACAACCTGTCCCTGTGTCCCCCACCGCTGCTCCACAACCAGCCCAGCTACACAGGACACCAGGTACAGCCAGGCCAGGAGTCCCTCCCCAGCCCCTCTGTGGGCACCCTGAAGCCACAATGTCCCCTGAGGTGACACAGTGCCCCCTTTTTCTCCTTCAAGGGGCAGACTGGAATGAAACATGGAAACCGGAGCAAGAGACAGGCCCTGAAGTCAGCGTCCACTGACCTGGGGACAAGTGACGTAGGCAAGTGACCCCCTTGAGCCCCTTTGCACTCTGGTGTCCCCACAAATGGATGTTGGAGACACCAGGTGCCATCCCTGCCCACACCAGCATCCCACACAACCCTGTGCTGGTTTTGGAGAGTGGTTCCTGCCAGTCCCTCCTCCCCACACCCACAAACACCCCCAGCCCAGGTGAGTCCAGGCTGGGGGTGCAGCAGATCCAGCCCCAGCCTGCTGTTCCCTGAGGGAGGTAAACAGGGAGTAAAACCTCTGAGGACACGTGGGTGCTATTCCTGCCTCTCAGAGGGTGGAAATGATGGAGCAGATGGAGCTGGCAAAAATGGGATTTTATTCCTCTTTATCAGCAGAAAGTGAATGTCCAGATTCTGAGATCTCATTCCCACCAGTGCTTTCCCAAGTCACTCTTCCCACCCGTGCTTGCCTTTCCCTGGGGTCTGCAGCTTCAGAGCCTCATCTTTGAGATTTGGGATCACCCAGGGTGGCTGTGAGGG
Organism: Rhabdornis inornatus; assembly: GCA_013397075.1. Classification (NCBI taxonomy): domain Eukaryota; kingdom Metazoa; phylum Chordata; class Aves; order Passeriformes; family Rhabdornithidae; genus Rhabdornis; species Rhabdornis inornatus. The sequence continues at coordinate 192,785 of VWZS01009491.1, forward strand.
CTGAGGGTTCCAGTGAATCATTTCTCTCTGCCCCTGTTCCGAAGGGAGGGACCCACAGCTTGGATGGAGCAGCCCTCAGTGACCCTCTGGACACCTCAGCCTTGTCCCCCATGTCACCTCAGTGTCACCACCAGCAGCTGGTTGCAGGGGCCCTTTAAGAGCTGCCTACCCCCCTCCTGCCCCTGGCATGGTCTGTACGTGCCACGTTAATATTAGCAAAGAATCCCTCCAGCAGCTCTGCTAAGCCCAGAGCCAGGGCTGGAGCCAGGAGCTGCAGAGGGGTTTGGGGACCACAGGGCAGGGGCCAGGAGCTGCAGAGGGGTTTGGGGACCACAGGGCAGGGGCCAGGAGCTACAGAGGGGTTTGGGTACCACAGCATGGGGGCTGGGAGCTGCAGAGGAATTTGGGAGCCATGGGGCAGGAATAGGGGGGAACCAGGAGCTGCAGAGGTGTTTGGCCACTGGGCAGGGACAAAGGTCAGAACCAGGAGCTGCAGAGGGGTTTGAGAATCACTGGACAGGGACAGAGGTTGGAGCCAGAAGCTGCAGAGGGATTTGGGTACCACCACACAGGACACACCCAGTGCCACCATCCTCCGTGGGTGCAGCCATTCTCCCTCCCAGGGTCAGGGTGGGAGCGTGGGGTTGCCTCCCTGTCCTGGTACCTGAAGTTTGGGGTAGGAAATCAGGGCAGCACCCCTGGGAAAGCCTGTACTACCCAGCTATCCAAAAGACACCAGCAGGATTTGGTGTCCCTGGAGCTGTGGGACACTGGGAAATAAGCACCCACATCTCCTCCTGAGTGTGTGGGCGCAGGAAGGGATTGGGGGGAGGCATTCCAGGGAGCAGGTAGGGCTGCTTTGGAGGTGAAGTGATTGTTTAAAAGAGTAGATTCCTGCTTTGGGGGCAGCTTGGCATTCCTGGACCCAAGACAGGTGGGTGCTCCAGCCCGGAGCCAGGGCGGCTCTGGGGCACCAGGACCTGACTGGTGACACACAGCTCCTTCCCTGCAGTGCTGGGCCGGGTGCTGGAGGTGACAGACCTGCCCGAGGGCATCACACGGACAGAGGCCGACAAACTCTTCACCCAGCTCGCCATGGCCGGTGCCAAAATCCAGTGGCTCAAAGAGACTCAGGGGCGCCGCGGGGATGGAGGCGGCGGGGACAACAGCGGGACTCCCGAGAACGGCAGGCACAGTGACCTCGCTGCCTTATACACCATCGTGGCCGTGTTCCCCAGCCCTCTGGCTGCCCAAAACGCCTCCCTCCGCCTCAACAACTCCCTCAGCCGCTTCAAACTGCGCGTGGCCAAAAAGAACTACGACCTGCGGGTGCTGGAGCGGGCCAGCTCCCAGTAGGGCTCCCGTGGGCACCGGGCACTCCCCTGGGCCTCTTCTCCTCCCACCTTCCCTTCCTCTCGCCCTCCTTCCTTGATATATTTATATGAACATAATTAAGAGACGAGAAGTTGATTTTTTTTTTTTTAATTATTTTTGGAGTGACGCCCGTGCCCGCCCCCCTCCCCTGTGTCTATGGTTTTGTTTAAGCACTGTGTTGGACCGCACATACAGGTGTTGATTGGTATGTTCACTGCACATTTTATTTAATCGGATTATTATTTTGCTGGGGGGGAATTTTTTTGGTTTTATTTTATTTGGGGGGTTGTTTTTAAATAAAAAAAAAAAAAGGAAAATTGTCCATCACTTGAACGTAACTTCCCGTTCTACCAGTGCCAGGAGCTCTGTGCTGCCTCAGTGGGGTGAGGGGACAGCAGAAGGGACACTGGCAGGGGGACAATCCTGCCCAGTCCTGCCCCCAAGCTTGGCATGTCCAAGGGCTGCAAGCCCAAAGTGGAGATCCCAGGCTGGGATCAGAGCATTTGGGTTGGGGCTGGACTGCCCTGACTGATGTTCATGGCCTGGACTTCTTCCTTCTCCTTCCTTGTGGCTCCATCCAGCTGTGTAATTCCAGGGTAGGAATGAAGGTGTGGAGTGGCCCCAGCTGTGTGCCCTGCCCAGGAATTTTTCTGTATTCCTGCTGACAGGAGCAGTACCTGGAGCTGGCAGGTGCAGGTGGGGACAGGATTTGGGTGGCACAGCCAGAGCCTCTGGCAGTAGTGGGATGCTCCCAACCTTCCTGAGCATGTGCAGCTGGACAGGTAAGAGCTGCCAGGAAGGGGGGGCTCCAACCCAGGCTTGTGCCAATTCCCACCTTGCTGCCACCCGCAGCCAGACCTAAGGGCCCCTGGGTGCCCATTAACTCCAGAGCCCTGTCCCTGGTTATGGGCAGCCTTGCAGCAGCGGGATCCCCGCTCCTGCCATCCCAACCGAGCCTGGACCAGCAGAATTTGGTGCCAGAGGGTCCAAGGCAGCCAGTCCACCCCATGAGAGACCCCCCTGTGGCCACTGAAGCCCCAGAGCCTCCAACACACGAAGAGACATTGAAGCTGGAGCCTTTGGTGTACCCAGCTCCTGGAACCCTCAGTGTGCCCAGTTCCTGGAGCCCCCGCTGTGCCCGGTTCCTTCTTTGTCCCAGGCCAGGCTGGGGGGGCCCTGGCACGCCCAGCAACCACCAACGCAAATAGCCAGTGGCTCCTCCGCCTGCTCCCTCCCGGCGCACGCTGGGGCTCCAATTTCCCGGCGTCAGCCCCCGCCACCGCTCAGCTGTCGTCCCCCTCTGCCCTGTCACTCCTCTCGCCACCGGACCGGGGCCGCTGCCGCCCTCCCCGCGCGCCCGGCACGGAGGGCTGGGGGCTCTGCCCTGGCACCGGCCACCCTTCGGGGGCTTCTCCAGCGCAGGGCGAGACCTCCAAGCACAGGGTAAGTGCCCTATGTGTGCCCCTCCTTGCCGTGGCCGTGCCCACCCTGGGCCCCCCCGCTGCTGCAGGGCCTCGGGGTGCCCCATTCCCGCAGTGCCCCTCACCCCAGCGCTCCCCGTTCCCATTGCTGTTCCCTGCTGGTTTTCCTGGCTGGTTTCCCCGGGGGCTGGAGGGGCTTGGGGGGCGCGGATCACCAAAAAGAGTGAGGTCTGGGAGAGCTGTCAAAGGTAGCACCGGGATGGTTTGGGGGATGCAGGAGCAGGTCCTGCCCCTGCTCAGGTGGCAGCTGGAAGGTGAATGATGCCCATCGGTGTCCCCGTGTGCCCATCTGAGGGACCGAGAGTGGCACCGTCTGCAGCTTCACGGTGAGATGGAGATGTCCGGGCTAAGGTGGGCACGTGCAGAGATAGCCCAGGGGCTGGCTCACAGCACTTGGCATCACGTCCCTGAGCCAGCGGATGTGCCGCGCTCTGGGCTGGGCACCGACCTCCTCCAGCCTGGCCCCGGGGCTCTCCGAGGCAGAGCCAGCCCCGGCCGGGGTAGGGGATGCGGGATGGGCGAGGGGAGTGACCCCGGGCTTTCCCCTGGCAGAACCAGCCCTCGCCAGGACAGGGACTGCAGGACGGGCAGGGGAAGGGGAGGCACTGCCCACCCAGCAGGGTCTGACCGCTTCAGCCCCTGCCGGGCTCCTGCAGCTGGAACTGCCCCAGCCGATGCCATCTCTGTCTCTTCACCTTGCAGCATGACGGAGAAGGAAGTGCCAGAGCCACCAGCTTCACCTGCTTCAGGTGGGAAACCCAAGAGCCGGGTAAGTGGGTGCCCACAGGGCAGTTTGGGTGGGTGGGGGCAGTTCCCTCTCTCTCATCATCCTGCCGCAGCCCCAGGAGGCTTTGGGAGGCCTGGGCTGCCTGGTGGGACCCTGATCCAGCCGGGTGTTGGGCATTTCCCAGCTTGGCATTTCCCTGGCGTGCCCACATCTTTGAGCTGCTCAGGAACAACAGTTTCCTCTTTTGCGGAGACTTCACGGGGCTGGGAGGAGGGTCCCCATCTTCAGAGCATTCCTGGAGTCTCCTCCCGCTTGTGGAGGGGATCACTGGGGCGAGGAGCCGGGCACGGGGTCTCTGCCCTCCTGCCTCCCCCACGCTGCCACACACCATCCGTCCTCTCCTGCCCCAGCAGCTGCAGAAGCTGAAACAACTTTTCCAGCGAAAGCCCAAGGAGGAGCCGGCGCCGGAGCCACAGCCCAACGGGGAGCTGGTCAGCCCCTCAGGGGGACCCATCTACTACATCTATGAGGATGACGAAGAGGAGGAAGAGGAGGAGGAGCCCGAGCCCCCTCCCGAACCCGAGAAACTTGTTAATGACAAACCCCACAAGTTCAAAGATCATTACTTCAAAAAGCCCAAATTCTGCGATGTTTGTGCCCGCATGATCGTCCGTGAGTCCTGAGGGGGCTGAGGGGCATGGGCAGGGCTGGGGGGCACGGGTACGGCTGGGGCTGGGGGCCAAGGCTGCCCAGGGCTCTGTCCCGGCCGTTTCACAGCTGCAGTGTCACATTCCCTCTCCTTTCCACCCCCCCACACTGCCAGTCAACAACAAATTTGGCCTGAGGTGCAAGAACTGCAAAACAAACATCCACCATCACTGCCAGTCCTACGTGGAGATGCAGCGTTGCTTCGGCAAGATCGTGAGTGTCACCTCCCCCTCCAGCCCCCAAATCGGGCACCCCGGGAGTGCCCACCCCGGCCCCCGCGGGCACGACTCAGGTGCCACCACCCCTGTCTCTGAGGGGGACCCCGGCATCGCCCCCTCTGGGTCCCCCCAGCTCTGACAGGTCCCCCGTGGCTCCGGGGGGTGGCTGATGCTGCGACACCCCCACTTCTGTCCCCCCAGCCGCCCGGGTTCCGCCGGGCGTACAGCTCCCCCCTCTACAGCGACCAGCAGTATGCCGGCACCAAGGACCAGCTCGGTAATTCCCCATGCTGGGGTGTCCCGTCCTCTTGGTCCTCACCCCGGGGTGTCCCCACCCCTCGTGTCCCATTCCTGACCCCCCCCTCACCATTCCTCTGCCCCCGCAGCAAACAGGAGCGATCCTGTGTTCGAGACGCTGCGCACGGGCGTCATCATGGCCAACAAGGAGCGCAAGAAGGGGCAGGACGACAAGAAAAATGTGAGTGTGCGGTCGGCCTCTCACCAATTTCCTGCCGGTGCGGTACCAGCACCCCACTAATTCCCCCAGCCCGCCCATTCTGCACCCTCTGAGTGCTCTCTCCGCCTTCCAGCCCTTGGCTGCGATGATGGACGAGGAGTCGGAGGCCACGAAGCCGGTGGGGAGCAAAGCCGAGGGTGGTGAGCGCGGGGCCGAGGGTTGGGGAGCTGAGCCCGCGGGACAAGGAGGGAGCCCCTGGCTGTGTTTGGGGGGGTCACCAGGGTGGGTTTGCCCTGCAGAAAGAAGGTCCCCAGTTCATGTCCCCACGCCGGGCTCTCGCTGCATCCCCACGTTGGCTGAGGGGTGTGACCCCTGCTCCCATTCCCAGGTGCCTCTGAAGGGGACAAGAAGGCTGAGAAGAGCCCAACAGATGACAAGGTATCCCTCATCTTCACCCTGCACCCCAAAGCCTTGAGCAGAGCCTGTGGGATCTCCCCGCGGGGATCCCCAGGGCTGTCTCCAGCCCCTGGGACTGCAAACCCCACTGTGCCCGCCCAGAGCAAGAAGCCGCAGCCAGGGGGGTTCCTGCAGTCCCACTATTTCGTGGCACTTTATCGCTTCAAAGCCTTGGAGAAGGACGACCTGGACTTCCCGTGAGTTCCCAGCCCTGTCCCGGGCTCTTTCCCAAGGCTTTTGGGATTTGGCTTGATGTGGCTCCGTGGATTTCCCAAGGCTGAGCTGCTCTGAGCAGGACCTGCCTGTCCCTGAGCCCATGGGCTGCGTGTGTCCCGTGCCAGATACGGGGCTCGAGGAGCTGATTCTGAAGGAAAAGTGATTTTTCCTTGGGGTGTCCCACGGCTGGGGGTCCTGCCCCGCTCAGAGAGTCCTTCCTTCCCTTCCAGGCCGGGGGAGAAGATCACAGTGGTCGATGACTCCAACGAGGAGTGGTGGCGGGTAAGGCGAGAGGGAGAGCTCGGCTGGGACAGCACGTGGACCTGCAAGGGGGGACCCCCAAACCTGCTGCCAACCCCCAGCCTGGCACGGAGGGGGATCTGAGACCCCCGGATCGGCTCCAATCCCCCCTTACACTCCCTCACTGCCTCCCTCCAGGGGAAGATCGGTGAGAAAGTCGGGTATTTCCCCCCCAACTTCATCATCCGAGTGCGGGCGGGCGAGCGGGTGCACAAGGTGACGCGTTCCTTCGTGGGCAACCGGGAGATCGGGCAGATCACGCTCAAGAAGGATCAGGTGAGACGGGACCCCCCCCATCACCACCCGGGGACCTCCAGCCCCCCATCATGGCTGCACCCCATAACCAGCATCACCATCCCCCCACTTCCCACCTCTCCCAGCCCCTAGGGTGAGACCGACCCCTTCACACCTGGGGTTCCCCCTGCTCTGGGGCGGTCTCAGGGGTTCCTTCTGCTCTGGGGGGAGGTCCCGGGGGTCTCACCCTGCTCTGGGGGGGTCTCGGGAGTCTCACCAGATTCCCTCTCACCCCCAGATCGTGGTGCAGAAGGGGGAGGAGGTGAACGGTTACGTCAAAGTCTTCACCGGCCGCAAAGTGGGGCTGTTCCCTGTGGACTTCCTGGAGGAGATCTGAGGGGGGCTGCGG
>VWZS01009491.1:209732-222570 GCA_013397075.1 Rhabdornis inornatus
ACTGGCTCTCGTGCGATGTCACCTCTGTGTGTGTGTGTGTGTCTCACGTGTGCGGCCATCTGGATGCCGAGCAGGTGTGGCTGTGGCCGTGCACGTGCGTGTGCAGGTCCGTGCCCGTGTGCAAGGATGTGCAGCTGAGCCGCAGGGACTCGGGGTGCCCCCCCCCCCAGCCCCTCGAGGGGCCCCCCTGGCTCCTGGCTGCTCCCATGGATCCCTGATTTTTGTGCTCATGGTTTCCCTTTTCTCACCCAGATCTCTTGAGCCTCTGAATTTTGGGGTGAGGATCTCCCCAGACCCTCGGGGTGCCCCCCTGGAGCTCTGAATTTTGTAGTGAAGGTCTACCCAGAACCCTATACCCTCCCCTGAACTCCTGGATTTTGGGGTGAGGGTCCCACCCAGACCCCTGTGTGCCCCATCCCAGACAGCTGGGTTCGCCTGGATCCCTGGATTTTGGGGTGAGGGTCGTCCCCAGACCCCTGGCCCCACCTTAAGACATTTGCATCCCCCCATCCTGGACAGCTGAGTCCCTCCCAGACCACTGAATTTCGGGGTGAGGTTTCCCTCCAGAACTCTGAGTCCTCTCTGGACCCCTGAATTTTGGGGTGGCGATTCCTTCCCTGGACCTCTGGATCCCCTGGATGGGTTCCCATGCATGGAATGGACCAGAGCTCCCTGGTGTGGGTGGTGGAGCTGCCCAGATGTGCACATCTGTCTAGCACACACATGTTCCCATATGTTCACATGTCCCGGGCTGTGATTCCTTTCTTTCTGGGCAGGATTTGTGTGTTCTTCCCCCAAAATGCCGATCCCCAGCTCCATGTGTGCCAGGCTGGAGGAGAAGTTCCGGTGGCACCTTCGGGGGGGCTGGGGCCCGCCTTGGAGCCCTCCAGCTCTCCCCCCTGCTCCCGAGGGCTCCTGGCACCCCCTTCAGAACAGGGAAGCACGCACGGAATTAAACTCTTAATTACAGTCATTAATGAGCGTGGAGGCAGCTGGGCTGCGTGGGCAGGGAATCCCGCAGCATCCCAGGGGAGATCCTGCAGGGAATGGGGGTCTGGGGGAGCAGGGTGCCCCAAAGCAGAGCTGGGAGTGACAGGACCGGCGTCCCCCAGACCCTCTGGACCCGGTGCTGCGGTGCTGGGTCAGCATCCCACCACTTACACGGGTGTTCCTATGCACAAATCCCATGAACCCCCCATGCCCCCCTCTCTGTGCCCCCCGTGCTCCCCTGGCAGCCCTGGGCAGAGAAAGGGGACGAAAAACACGCGGGCGATGCCCAGGCCAGGATGCTTCGTCTCGGGGAGTGGCACTTAATCAGTCACATCTCAAATTTCGAATTATATCACCCGGGGCCTTGGATGCACTTCAGCCTTCTCCTGTATCCATGGACCCCCGAAAAATTCCTCTGCTTTGTCCCTTAGACTTGGCTGGAAGCGGAAAGGGTCGGTGGGAGAGGGGAACATCCATGGGCGACTCCAGGGATCCCCAAAGTCTCACGGGGGGCTCACGGGCATGGCTGTGCTGCTATAGCACGACCAGCCCCCCCCCCACCGAGGGTGGGGGTTCCAAACCCTGCTGGGTCCATCCTGGCCGCCCGCTCCATCCCTCTCGCGGTCCTTTGTTGGGTGCTAATAGCCGGTTTCCATATGCACAGCAGCATCTGTTCCTGCCAGGGAGATTTGCATCAATAAATGTAAATTGGGTGTTCTATCATTTATCATAAACGGGAGGGCGGGGGGGCTGGGGGCGGCGAACCCGGGCCAAGTTGTCATCAGTAATCACACGGCTCATCCTTCGCCCCGGCACCCAAGTGCCGAGCCACCCGTGACGGGACTGCACGTGGAGGGACGGGGCTGGCCCCGCGTGGCGAGGGACACCGAGGCCGTGTGGGGACATGGGGGATCGCAGCCAGGGCTCACCAGTCCCCCCAGATATCAGGGTAACCCCGGGGGAGGCTGGGATCTGGTCCCCAGCCTCCCTATCCCTCTCGCTGTCCCTCTCCCCTGGCCGTGTCCCCGGGATGTCCCGACCCGCCCCGTCCCTCCCAGCCCGGCCGCACACGCCTCCCTCGCCTCCTGCCCACCCCTCCATCCTCGGTCGGACCTCGGAACCCGCTGCCACCGCCCGACCGATCCCACCTTGGCCATGAAGGGTCCCCTGCGTGGAGGAATGTTCTCCCGGCATGTCAAACGGCACCCCGGAGTGAGTCACCCAGCCCCCGCTTCCTGCAGGGACCCCCCAACCCTCCCCTGCCTTCTCCCCCTCCTCGCAGGGTCCCCCCGCAACTCCCATCCCTCAGCTTGTCCTTGCCCATCTCTCGCCACGTGCCTGGAGCCCCTGGGCTCCCTCACATCCTTCTCCCTCCATCCCATCATCCCACCCCCCATTCCTTCTGTTCTGTGTCCTTCCTCAGCCTCCTCTTCCTCCCACTCCCCAAAACCCTCCTCAGCCCCCCAGTTCTGCGTTATTCCGGTTTCTCCTTCCCGCTGTCCTCCCGCTCTCACAGCACCCTCTGGGTGAGCCCGGGGGTCCCGAGGATCCCATCCCTCCTTCACCAAGGAAAGGTGAGACCACGCTGTGCTTCCCACCCCATTCCCTCCATCCAGCTCTGGCGGGGCCGGGGCTTCTTCACCGAGCCCGGCTGCGGCACCGCAACTCTTACCCACACCCCAACAGGCAGGGGACAGGAGGGGACCTTCCCCGTGTCCCTCCCCACCCACCACATCCTGTCTGGGGACATCTTTGTCAGCGCGGGTGGAAATGAAGCCCCCTCCCCACTCACCCCAGAAGCCCCACATCTGTCCATGTCACCCCCCAAAACGTCAAGCTGAGGGTTTGGGGTAAAAAATGCCTCAGCCCGGGGTTGGGCACTGCCAGGGGGTGCCAGCACCGTGGGCACAGGCAGTTGGGACCCCCAGGGTGTTTCCCACGCCCTTGGATGGGCAGCACAGGCCGAGGCTCCTGCATGATCCTCACTGCAGAATGCGGAGATTTGGGATTGTTTCTATTCCTGCCACGGTTTCCGGGGGCACGAAGAAGATCCCAGACTGGAGATGTAGAGGCATGGGGGGTCCTGGGTGCTTGTACACAGCAGGGTTGCTGCTGGCAGAGGTTGTTGGGGCAATTTTTGTGGCGTCATCCATCCATCCCTCCGTCCGTCCGTCGGTCCGTCCGTCCATCTATCCCAGGCGCTCAGCCTCAGCCGCGGCGCTGCCGGGCAGGTGTAGCCGCTCTTTCACCCGGCAGTGGCTCCTCCGCCGCAGCGTGCCCGGCTGCCTGGCAGTGATGGATTGTCCCAGCCACGCCGCACAGCCCCGCGGCCGTGAGGCACAGCAGCGCTGGCAGGACCAGAACCCGCTGGCACGGCTCGGTGGGCACCGAGCGGGCACCGGGCAGAGCCTGGCACTGCTCCTGCCGCCCACGCACCCCCCGTGCCCGGGGGAAATCGGGCTCCACCGCTGGCACCTGCGGCTTGGCAGCCTTCTCCTGCCCGTAATTCTTCCCAGCCATTAATTACCCAGACGGTGTCGGCAGCAGATGGTGAGACGGCCCCGCTGCCCCGAATCCTCTCCAGCAGCCACAGCAATTCCCGGCGCTGCGGCGGCTTCTTGATTCGCCAGCGCTTGGGCAGCGGCTGCTGCCAGCTCCTGCTGGCGCTCGGTGCCAAGGACCATCATCCACTGATGGCCCTGACCTCCCGGATGGGCGCTGGCATCTGCCGGGCGCTCCATCATTCCAGCCTGGCTTGGTCACGGCACTGCCGAGCAGGAGCTGGGCCATACTGGGAGCACTGGGAGAGGACGGGGGCGTCTGGCAGGGAGCAAAGGCTGGGCAAGGAGACACATTTGTGTTTCCCTCCTTCCCCATGGACGCACGGATGTGCTTGGCAGCACAGATGGGTTGGTCTGACCTTTTCCATCATATTTTCCAGCCGTGTCCCCCCCCTGCCCAGTGTCATCCCAGTGGGGAAACTGAGTCATGGAGCGGTGGGCGTTCATTTTGGGGGCACTTTCTGCGAGCTTCGAGCAGAGCCAGGTGCTGGCGATGCAGCGGATCCGCCGGCAGCACTCCCGTTAATGGGCAGGACGCGTTTCCCTCCCAGGGGCTCGGGCTGGCGCCGCTTTCATTTCGCTCCCCGCGTCCTCCCCGGCGCGGGGGTCGCGGTAATTTGGGGGAGGTCAAAACCGCCTCGGCTCGGCTCCGATTGAGGCCGCGTCGCTGCGGGCACCGGGGGATTGGCAGTGAGAGCGGATATGAGGAGATGGAGCCAAGGTGCGGTGGGAGCCACCGTGGGCACGGAGAGGGGAGTGAGGGCACCTGCTCGCAGGACGGGGCTGGGGTCACTGAGTGCCACCCAGGACCCGCTCTGGACCCCCTCCTGCTCAGCCCCAGCGTGTCCCAGTCCATCCCAGTAAGATGAACAGAGTCTCGTGCTCCTTCAGGAGATGGTGCAGAGGCGATGCAGAGCTGGGGGGCTGTGGGGGGACAGGGACCCTCTCCGGCATCACAGAGTGGCTCGGGGACAAACCTTGCCCAGGGCCGAGCACTTCAAGAGAGGAACCATGAGCCAAGGCTCAGCCCTGAGTGGAGTCACTGGGAGCACTGGGAATGCTGGAAATGGGGTGCTCAGCACCAAATCCTTTAGGGAAGAACCATAAGCCGAGGTTCACTCTGACCAGGGGCACTGGGAGCACTGGAAACGCCGGGAATGGGATGCCCAGGCACAAATCCTTCAGAGAGGAGCCATAAACTGAGGCTCAGAGTCACTGGGAACACTGGGAATGCCGGGAATGGGGTCCCCAGGTCCTCAGCATCGCCAGCGCTGGGCAGCCACAGGCGGAGGGGAAGTGATTTCTCATTCCAAATCCAATTCCTCTCCAACACGAGCCGATTTTTCTCTCCCTCTTTTAATTCAGTCACTCAAGCTGACAGCTACACTGTGTACCGCAGCCTGGCTACAGGATTGCTCTGCCATATTCCCCCTGTAAATCTCCCGGCGTGTCAGCTCTCCCTTTCACTCTCCAGTCCGCCTGATAAATATTCATTTTATTGGGGTATTTTTCATTTCTCTCTCTCTCTTTCTCTCTGCAGCTCGTTCCCCTCATTGGCTTCATCAGTGTGGGCCTGGGCAGTGCAGTCCTGTATCTGCTGCGGCTGGCACTGTACAGCCCAGACGTCAGGTACAGCTTGAGGTGCCCTGGCCACCCCCGGGGCACCCCCCGGGCTCTCACCCCACGCCCCCAAAGCATGGGGGGCTCAGCCCAGGTGGGGTAGTGGGTGCTGGGGTGCCCAGCCACACCTTCATGGTGAATGATGGGGGGAAAATGTGAGTCCAGAGGACAGGAGGGAAGTTGAGGGGTTGGATCCTGGATTTGGGGGGATGGGAGAAGGGCCCCTCCAGCCCTCTTAGCCAGGTAAGAGCTGAATGGGGTTGGACAAGGGGCAAGGGGGTGGGGAGGGTGAGATTGAGCAGAATGGGAAAGAGTGGGATGGATGGTGGGAGGAGGGAGAGACAGACAAAACCAGCAGGAAGGGATGAGCAGAGGTGAGGATGGGTGGATGGATGGAGGGGTGGATGGGAGTGGGGAAGGTGGGATGGTCGGATGGATGGTTGGAGAAGGGGAGAGGGAGGAGGGAGGGACAAAACCAGTGGGGAAGAATGAGCCAAGAGCCAGGTGTGAGGATGGGGGAGGGATGGATGGATGGATGGGATGGATGGATGGAAAGATGGCTGTGGAATCACAAAGGATGGATGGGCAGGACAGCTCCACGTGCTGGGGTGACCAGGCTGGTTTTCCCACATCGCCACTGCCCCCCAGCTCGTTTGTAATTATTTGCTCCTGGTAAAACCACTCATGGATTTAATCTGGCACCAGATGAGCTCAGCTCCACAATTAGCAGATCCAGACACCTTGGCTTGGAGGGTGGGAGTGCAGGGGGGGTGTTTGGGAGGGAATTACAGCCCCCCCATCCCCCAAACACAATAATGCCATAAAACAGCTCCAGGGTGGCTGTGTTTGCAGCACTGCCCCCCCTCCATCCTCCAATAAACACACAAACATCTTCCCAGATGGAAAATTCTGCTCTTGGCCAGCACCAGCGGATGGGGGGGATGGAAGAAGGGGGGGTGACATGAGCTGGTCTCTCCAGGGACCCCATCCCACGGCTCCACTGGCCTCCCACAGCCCCTCCCAGGACAGGACGGGACATGTCCAGTTTGGGAAGGCTTCAAGAACTGAGGATGGTGGTGTTGGGGCTGGGGGCACCTTGGAGGGCTAAAGTGGGGTGGGGGGGTCTCTCCCCCACTCCTTACAGGCACTGATATCCCTGTCACCCCTCGCAGCTGGGACCGGAAGAATAATCCTGAACCCTGGAATAAGCTGAGCCCCACAGACCAGTATAAAGTGAGCACTGGGGGAACTGGGGGGGCTGGCAGTGTTTGTGTGGAGGGGACACAGCCACATTTAGAGCAGAACATTGTGTTTTTCTCAGCAAAGGGAAAGGGGAATCAGTCCTGGAGCAGAGCCCCCAAATACTTGTGCTCAAATTTGGGGAGGGGGCACTGTGTGACACCAGGAGCTGCAGTGACACTGGACAGGGAGGCCACCACCCCTCCCTCACCTCCCTCCTTTCTCCAGTTTCTGGCAATTTCCACTGACTACAAGAACCTCAAGAAGGATCGTCCCAGCTTCTGAGCCACCTCTGGGACGTGCGCGGGTGGAGGAGGAGGCCCCCCTCTGCCAGAAGCCCCCTCACAGCCCCCCCAACTCCACCACACCCAAGTCCCACAGCATCCCCAGCACCCCCAAACCACGTGCTCGTGTCCCACCCCGCAATAAACCACAGCCCTGTGGGTGTCCCCACACCCCTCACCCGCACCTCATGCCTGCATTAAACTCATAGCACATGAATAAATTATTGGGGGGGCAGCAAACTGGATTCTTTCCCAGGGCCATTAACACAGGAGATGTTATCACCCCCCCCCCGGGAGAACTGGGGCAGGGGGGGCTCCCATCCTGCTGGAAGCAGGACAAGCCCTCTGGCGCTGTTTCCTCTCTCCCACGCTCCAGGGTCCCCTCCCCGGGCCCTCTGGAGAGGGAAAGAGCTGGGAAGAGTGGAGGGGTCACACCCACACGTGTGAGCCACGTCCTGGATGCGTGTGCACCCTCCGGACTACGTGACATGGGGCAAGGTCTGGTGGTGCCCATTTGGGCAGGAAGAGGGTGGGAAAGGAGCCCAGGCTATCCCCTCACTGTACCCCACGTGCTCTGGGGCTCAGCATCACCCTCTGCCCTCAGAGCCCACTGGGGGAAGCACCAGGATGGGGACACTGAGGCATGAGATCTCCTGGCACGGTGCTGAGGGGCTCCAGGGACCTGCCCCCAACATCCCTCTGCCCTCCCAGCACAGCACCCACACGCCTCCAGGCTCTGCCCCCACTTTTATTAGCAACCCCTCCCCATAGAAAAGTGCAAGATGAGGCTGGAACAAGCAGTGCCCCCCCACCCCAAGCAGGGTCTGGGGGCTCTCTGTACCCTAACACTGTGAGCAGGATGGGTGTGCACCGCCCCGGGGGCGCAGCACCCAGAGGTGAGAACGGGGGAAAAGGGGAGGGGGAAAGGCAGAGGGTGGGTCTCAGCCTCTCCTTGCCCCCCCCCAGTGACCCCACAGCCTGGCACGAGGGGTGCCCCCCCCTCAGTGGTCGCTGAAGCCGGGCATGGGGAAGGCACGAGCGAAAGTCTCGACGCGCTGGCGAAGGTCGCTCAGGCGCCGCTGGGTCTCCGGGTCCTGCAGCAGGAAAGTCTTGAAGTCCTGGAGTTTACCTGGGGGTGGGGGGGAGCAGGTGAGGAGGGCAGAGCCCCATGGCTGCTCCATCCCTTCCCAGGTACCCACAGCAGGAGCTGGCATCAGTCTGGGGAGTAGAGCTGGCACCAGTTTGAGGAGCAGGACTGGCACCACAAGGGGAGCAGGGCTGGCACCACAAGGGGAGAAGTGCTGAGAGGCACCCAGAGGGGGGAAATGGGGGTAAAGGGGCTCCCCATCACTCACTGGTTTTGCTCTTGACATCCAGGGCCAGTGTGATGCCCTCATCGATGAACTCCACGACTTTCTGGAAATCCTCCTCGCGGAACTGGCGGGAGGTCAGCGCAGGGGCACCTGGGGACAGAGCCCATCAGGGACAGGAGCACTGTGGGGGCACCAGCCTCCCAAGAGGCTCCCTGAATCCCAGTCCCCCAAGGAGGTCCCTGAGTCCCACCCCCTCACTGGGGCTTCCCAAGGCAATCCCCAAGTCCTGCTCCCCATGGGGTCCTGCCCCCTTTCCTGGCCAAACAAGCTCCGAATTCTCACTTGGAGACCTCAGAGAAGGCTGAAACAGAGTGGGGTGAAAACCTGGGGACCCCACCCCAGGGAGGGACCCCCACCCCAGGGAGGGACCCTTGGCAGGCCCTGTCCCTCACCGAGGCGCAGTCCCCCTGGTGTCAGTGCACTCCTGTCCCCTGGGCACGTGTTCTTGTTGGCAGTGATGGAGACGAGCTCCAGCACCCGCTCTGCCCGCGCCCCGTCGATGCCCTTGGGCCGCAGGTCCACCAGCACCAGGTGGTTGTCGGTGCCACCTGGGGGGCAAAGGAGAGGAGTGAGGACCCATGAGCACCCCCAAACCCCTCTGCTGCCCCTTTTCTCTGTTCTGCCTCACCCCCACTCCTCTGCCCCCCAATTCCCCTCACACCCCACTGCTGCCCTGAGACCGAGCAGAGCCGCTCGTCCCCAGCGCAGCTCACCCCTCCTTGTCCCCGGAACAGCGGGGTCAGAGCATTACCTGACACCAGGGTGTACCCACGCTGCAGCAGCGCCTGTGCCATGGCCTTGGCATTCCTCAGCACCTGCTGGCAGTACTCCTGAAAAGCTGGGGAGCTGGCCTGGGAAAGTGGGACACCCCATCAGCACAGGGGGGGACAGGTCACAGGTCACCCCCAGCCCCAAACCCCCCAGCCCAGCACAGACCTGTTTGAGGGCCACAGCCACAGCAGCAATGGCGTGGTTGTGGGGTCCCCCTTGCAGGGAGGGGAACACAGAGAAGTTGATCCTGTCCTCCAGGTCGTAGAGGGTCTCCTTGCCCGTCTTCTTATCCACGGAGCGCACGCCCTTGCGGTAGAAGATCAGTCCTGACCTGGTGGCAAGAGACATTGTCACCTCTCCTCCCCAGGGGACACCACCTCCATGGGCCTGCATCCCCACGGACACAGCCCCCATGCCAGCGGGGTGTTCAATTCCAGAAATTTGGGTTTTTTGAGCTTTCTATGCTTTCTGGAGAACACTGCTTTTGACATGAAGCCTTGGAGAAGGCTTCCAAATTCAAGTTATGGAGCTAAAATCGCAGGTGTGTAGTTAAATAGAAATGCGTGATTTCACACGCTGAAGAGTTTTAAATTTGAGGTTTTTATAATTTGAGGTATGGGACAAAATGGAGGATTTTGGGTGGTGCCCCTTTTCAGTGCTCTTCCTCCTTCTTTTTCATGGTTTCAAGTAGTAGTTTCTAGTTAGACAGTTAGTGCTGCACTGAGGGTCACAGAAGTATGGTTATTAAGTCAAAAGTATAAATAATATAAGTTAAATAAAAATATATATAGTATTATATACTATATTATAAAATATAGTATTACATTATTATATGTTACAATATTATATATAATCTTATTTTTTATTTTATATTATATCAATACAACATAATTTAAAAAATAAAATCAACGACTGCAAAGCACCACCACCCATTGCAGGGGTCTCACCTGGCGCCACGCAGGGTCTTGTGCGTGGTGCTGGTGACAACGTCCGCGTGCTCGAAGGGTGACGGGATGGCCTTGGCCGCCACCAGCCCGCTGATGTGAGCCATGTCTGCCAGCAGGTACGCCTTGACCTCCTCACACACCTGGGGACACCGAGGTCACCTGCTGGCCCCAGCCCCTGGCCCCAGCCCCAGGTCCCCCCCAGGTCCCCCCCAGGTACCCTCTTGATGCGGGCGTAGTCGATGAGCCGGGCGTAGGCGCTGGTGCCAGCGATGACGAGGCGGGGACGGAAGAGCCGAGCTGTGACCTCCAGCTGGGCATAGTCGATCAGTCCTGTGGTGGGCTGGGAGGGACAGACAGACAGACAGGGCAGTCAGCCCAGGGACAGACAGACAGATTGGTCAGCCCAGGGACAGACAGGAAGGTCAGTCAGCCCAGGGGTAGACAGGAAGGTCAGTCAGCCCAGGGGTAGACAGACAGGTCGGTCAGTCCAGGGACAGACAGAAAGAGGGGTCAGTCAGTCCAGGGACAGACAGGCAGACAGGTCAGTCAGTCTAGGGACAGACAGGCTGAGCTCTGTCAGTCAGCCTGGGGATGGACAGATGGACAGACAGGTCAGTCAGCCCCAGCGATGGCTGTGAAGGATGAACAGATAGGAGAGCTTGATCAGTTAGTCCAGAAATGGGCAGTGAGCTTGGTCATCCTGGGAATGGACAAATGGATGGACAGACAGTTTGTGGAGGAACCCCTCTGCCCCCTGCCCTGAGCACAGCACATCCACCTGAGCCCTGGGCATCTCCCCTGGCACTGGGACACACTGGGACACGAAGGGGAGGCAGGGCAGGGGTTTGACAGAGCAGCTGGGACACCTTGGGGACACCTTGGGGACACCTCAGGGCTCATCCCTCCTCCACGGACCCTCCCTTCCCCCAGATCCTCCCCCCGAGCTCACATCAAGCTTGTAGGGCATCGACTCGAAGAAGATGGAGGTGGCCGAGATCCTCTTGACGTCGGTCATGTAGCCGTGCGTGAGGCTGCAGGGAAGGCAGGGGGTGAGGCCGGGACCCCCGGGGGGCAGCGGGCCCCGTGTCCCCCCCTCAGCTCCCCACGTACTGGCCTCCATCGGGCAGGTCCAGCCCCATCAGGCGGTCGTGGGGCTGCAGCAGAGCCGTGTAGGCAGCGAAGTTGGCCGGGGAGCCCGAGTAGGGCTGGACGTTGACGCCCCAGCGCGCGGGGTCCAGGTCGAACGCTTCCAGCGCCCGCCGCTCGCACAGCAGCTCGATCTGATCCACCACCTCGGCCCCCCCGTAGTACCTGGGGACACAGGACGCGTCACCACTGCCATCCCCCACTGGGGACCACCCCAGGGGCTCCCCTGGATGTCTCCTGCAGCTGAACCCCAGTGGCCCCCCAGCCCACTCCCCATTTTACCTCTTCCCAGGATACCCCTCCGAGTATTTGTTGTTAAGGCAGGAGCCCAGCGCTTCCAGTGCTGCCCGGCTGCAGAAATTCTGGGGGGAAAAGGTGGATGGGAAACAGAGCAGCCAAATCCCCTAAATATGGGGTCTCCCAGGCCCGACCCAACCCCTGCCCAAGCCCCCTGGCCCTCACCTCAGAAGCAATGAGCTCCAGCCCCCGGCACTGCCGATCCTTCTCCTTCTGCACCAGGCTCCACATCTCGGGGTCGCTCTCAGCCAGGCTCTCCTGCCCCGTCCACCCAGGGACGTGCCCGGCGGCAGCGGTGGCGGCAGCGGGGCCGTGCTGTGCCCGCTGGCTGCCGGTGCCCACCTGGCCCCCCCATCGCTGCAGGCTCTGCACAGAGAGGGGGGGACAGGCTGTGACCCCTGGAGACCCTCTAACCCATCCCAGGACCTGCAGGTGGCAGTGGCAGGTGTAACAGCCCCATGTTCTGTCTCCAGTCACCGCTGTTGCCCCGCAAGGTGGGCACATGGGGACCCCAAGGACCCCACAGGGCACATGGAGATTCCTCCATGGGCCCCCAAAAGCACATGGGGACCCCACAAGCTCCACAGAGGACACACGGGAATCCCTCCAAGGTTCCCACAGGGCACAAGGGGACCCCCAGGACACATGGGTACCCCCCAAAGCTCTCCCCAGGTACATGGGGACCCTAAGGACCCCACGGGGCACATGGAAATTCCTCAAAAGCACATGGGGACCCCACAAGCTCCAGAAAGGGCACACAGGACTCCCTCCGAGGTTCCCACAGGGCACAAGGAACCCCCAAGACACACAGGTACCCCCCAGAGCTCTCCACAGGGCACATGGGGACCCCACAAGCCACATGGGGATCCTCCCAAGGTCCCCACAGGGTATATGAGGACTCCCTCAAAGTCCTCACAAGGCACACAAGGACCCGCCAAGACACTTGGGGATCCTCCTCAAGTGCCCCATAGGACACACAGGGATCCCCTCAAGCTCAGGTGCACACCTGGACTCTCACCCATGGGGCCCCCACTCGTGGTAGGGGGGTGGCTGTGGGGGGACCGTCACAGAGTCCCCCCCGCTGCCCGGTGCACAAGCAGGGGGGGCTCCCAGTGCCCCCCTCACCCCAATGCCCGGTTCTGGGTGATGTAACCTCCGTGGCCCCATTGCATCACCCGCGGGGCCGCGGGCTCCGGCCAGGGCCAAGGCCGGTGGCCGTGGCTGCCCCGGCCCCGGGGACTTCGGGATGGACACAAAGTCCGAGGGGTGGAGGGGGGGTGGAACCGGGATGGGGGGCGGAACACACGACACCGGGATGGGGGTCCCGATGCCCAGGCGGGGGCGAGGAGGAGAAGCGGGATGGAGTTGAGACCCCCGGGGGTGATGGAGGATGGACGAAGGGGTACCCAGGGAGAGAACAACGGGGCACCGGGACACCCCCCCAGCGGGGACCGGGACCCCCCCACGGGGACCGGGACATGTCGGGGACAGAGATCGTTGGGCACACCGGGGGCTGCAGCACACTGCGCGCACCGGGACCCCTGAGAGCACCGAGAGTCCCCCGGTAACCGAGACCCCTCTGGGTTCCGGGACACCCCCTCCGGGCACCG
>VWZS01009492.1:0-102174 GCA_013397075.1 Rhabdornis inornatus
GAGTCTCTATTCGACCCGCAGGTACTTACATTCACCAGTTATTACAGGTGTCGTTTTACATTTCTCATAAGTGGGCACTGGAATATGACAGTAAAGATCAACATGAACCTCTAGGATCCAATAACCCAAGGAAAAAAATAGTGTGAGTTTTATCAGTAATGGGAGTAAACTGCAGTGAAACATTTTGCAAAAATTACAGACTGTGTTGAGATTTTTAAACATCACATTTAAAGAGGGCTTAGGACTCTTCCTCCAACATTTCCTCCACCTCTGAATCAAACACTACAGAGATTTGACTGACCAATACATTACATACATAAATAACACATAAATAATACAGCATTTTAAATGACCTGTTCTTTTTTTAATACAAGTCGGTTTTCATAGAACATTTTAATCTAAATAAAATACAATAGTCCAGCTAAGAGATCATATAACAAAAAAAAATTCTCTGCTTAATATTTCAATAGTAGATACTATTTAAGGGTTAAATACTTCTTGAGATAAATATTATTGTCATGACTGAAATCAGAATGAGTTGGAAGAATTCTGCAGGAGTTTCCATATATTCAGATCCTCTTTCAGCGTAATTGCTTTTTAAAGGAAGACAAAAGATATGTTGAATACTGAAAGGTTATCTGGTCATTTGTGAAAACAAACAAAACCAAATCAAATAAATAAGGTTCACAGTGAGAGAGAGAAAAGCTTACTTAGGGCATTAAGATTCTAGTGATCACAGAAGTCAAAACATAGTAGAGCTTCAAATCAACAGTGAGTTATACATTTTTTTGATAAAAATAAAAAGACTACATGGGAAAAATGTAAAAATACATAAACAAAATTGAAAAACAATTTAAAATATAAGAAAGTACCAAATGTATTGTATGTGTCAATAGTTGTTTTACAGTAGGTTTTTCTACACTTAGAACCTAAAAACCAGTCATTAAAATAGGACACTGAGGTATGCCTACTTCTTCACTACTCCTACATCTACTGAAGTTAATGCTAGAGTTTATCCTTCAAATAATATTAGAAAAAAAATTTCTTGAAAGTTTTATAATATCCTTTTCATTACTTGAGGAAAGAGGCTTCTTAGAAAAAAACATTGGAACTGTAGCATTTGCATTAATGCAAATCAACCAAATCTCATTTTATTAACAGGTGTTGTGGCTAAATGGATTTTACTGATAGGATTCCATTGTCCTTATTGCCAAAGGCTTAATTCAACAGGCATATACATAGGCAATATAAAACTGTGGGGACAAGGTTTCCTGACAATAATTTTAAGAACAATATTCCCAGTTTTAGAGAATATAGTTAATTGCTGGATTCTTTGTTAATTATTATTTAAAATTAAATTACTGGTATTTTTCTGGAATAGTTGACAGAATTAAAATCTATTATTTTTTTGATGACATCTATAAAAAGCCATAAATGCACTCAAAACCAAAATGACTTGGATGATGAAGATATATAAATGTGGCACTTCAGGACACGATTAAGTTCTGAACATGGCAGTGCTAGGTTAAGAGTTTGATTTAATCTTAGTCATCTTTTCTATCCCTAAAAATTATATGATTCAATTATATTTTTCAGCCATTAATTTTTGGCTATTATTATCACCCTCCTAAAATCTCTTAAAAACAGCAGCTGACCAGACATGGGTGTGATATCAAATTTCAACTACTGCCTCTGTTACAGATTCACAGATATGCTGATATTTGTTTAAATACCTATGAATTTGCAATATACTGTTCATTATTTATTAAAATGTTTCAAGGAATTACATCGTAGATTTTCCTTTTTTGCCAAGAGATCAATAATGTGTCAGCCTGCAAAGTTTCAAGTGCTCAAGCTATTACCTCTAGAAGACAAGAATTAGTAAACTAGCAGATTCCAGTATTGTTGGTAGCATTCATTTGTTCTATGAAGAACTGCCTAGTGGAAGACATTTTATGTTCATATAGTTGCAGGGAGTATTCCAGGGTGCAATACTAGGAAAGAATGCTGATGAGTGATTATTATGTCATTAAACACCCATTATGAGTAGCCACTCTAATATTGAATGTCCTGTTCCTTGCCCTGGGTTTCGACACTGGATGGATTCTACAATGAGAGGAAGGTAAATAATAAGTAGGAAAATGAGGTTGGGGGCCTCCTCAGCTATGTTACTGGCTCTATCATCTGTTTTCTGTGTGGTACTGATAATGCTTTTAATTTACTACTTTCTGTTTCCCCATGACTAAAATAAAGATAATAATTAGATACCTATTTCACAGAGATAGCCTAAAGATTAGTAAATGTTTGAAAAATTCTTTTAGAATATAAAGGCCCATATAAATGCTAATGATTCTTATTAAATTAACTTGGTCTTGTGCTGGGATCCATGCACTGGGAAAAATAAAACCTCTCAGTAGTCTCTGTAAGAGTAAAGGAAATAAAAAGGAAGTAAAAAAGAAAGTACCACAAGTACAAACAGGAATACCTGTCGGTTTATTCTCAGTGGCCAGTGTCTGTGGAGCTTTACCCTGTTGAATAATGAGATAAAACACTATTTTTTAAAATAGTGGCTGCAATCAGTTTTCAAGAAGAAAATTACCTTCTCCTGAGAGAGGAACAGGCAATAGTGTGTTGTTATTCACTGTGTTCTTGCTATGTTCTCTAATGTTTCACTAACTGGCGCAGCTGTCTCTGCGCTCTCACCCCCAATCCTACCTTCTTTGCACTTCCTTTTGCTTCTGAGCTCCATCAGGAGCCCTTGCTGTCACTCTGCTGTGCTGGTTTGCTTTCCTGTGCATCGGAATGGGATACTCTTGTGCCTTGAGGAGGACATCTTCAGAAATCATGCAACTCTCCCAGAACCTTTGCCCTTCTGGGGCAGTCTCTGGGGGGGCCCTGCCAAAGAGAGCTCTGAATGAGCTGAAATAGGTTCTCCAGAAGTCCAGGGTTGTATACATTTGTCTTTGTCTGGTTCCTTTACACATCTTTTTCTAGCTCTTTTACATGTCTTTGTCTAGCAAATGATAATTGGACAGAATGTTGAACAAATAAATTAATCTAGAATATGGAAGTTATCAGAACAAAAACGTTACAAAAAAATTATATGACATTTTTACCCTGGGTTCTTGCTCTATTTACCACTGTTCCTTGCACTACCTCTTTAATCTGAGCTATTTTAGTATTTTTTTTTAGATTATTACACGGTTAATATGCTAATGGACCTGTTAAACTTTGCTGTTTTTCTCACCTGACTACTGAATTTCTCAATCTTTCTTTTCTGATTCAAAACACTGTAAGACTCTATAAGTCATCTTCATAGTATTTGTATCTCTATCTTTCTCTGCAACCCTACTGAATAATTTTCAAGTGCTGTGACCTACCTTGTATCTCTTTCTGGCTATAAACTTCTACAGGCATGTGTTTTTTGAAGCAAACCCCATGGTTTTGTCTAAATCAAATTCTGTATATCACTTCTATCACTGAAACCTTTCCTATCTGTTTTCAGCAATAGGATGGTTTTACACAAGTGCTAGTGATAAAAATAGAAGCAGGAGTATTAGACATCTCTGCCCTTTGACTTTATTTGCTTATTGGAAGCTTCTTAATGTGATTATATGCAGTACTAGGAATTGGGATGATCATAGTTTAAGAATGACAGTGAGGAGCCCTGTATGCTATAAGGACATTGGCTTTTTTTAATGTTATTTTATGTGGGAATAAAGGAGAACTATTATGTTTCTCTAACAATAACCTTTTGCTACTGCCACAAAGCTAAAAGCAAAAATCTTTAAAAGTTCGAATAAAAGAAGGAGACCTCTCCATTGGGTTCTCTAACAATCACATAAATTTTTAACTGGGAGTGCAACACATCATCCAATAACTGATGCATCAGCATTTTCAGATAATGTTTTCAGTACTGTTTACAGGAATTCCTAAGAAGAATAAACAATATATAAATGTTCTGTAGTTACATTTGGCCTGGTGGTGTCTTCCAGTAACACATACAAGTATATTCACGGGAAACATGTGAATTATTTGCAGTTACAAATGAAAGATTTTCAGTGCAAACACTGACACAATTTTATGCCCTTGAAATAGAATTTTATTGAATTATTTTCAAGTGATTCTGTTTTTTCCCGCAAACTTGATTAAAATACTGCACTTCTTGGAAATACAAAAGGATGTTAAATGAAATTATGGAGATACTTACAAATAAAAATCTGCAGAGCTAAATCTCATCATAAAATTGAATTGGACAAGCCTTTGTTCCTAAGTCAATTAGAGACAGAACATCTGACAAATATAATGAACAAACACTACCACGGACTTCAGCAGATTCCCAAAGGAAGAACAGTTATTTGCATTTCCAGATTTTCACTTCCTTTTTAATTTAAACACAAATTAAACCTAAATAAAGATTGTGGTCACTTAACAACCATCTCTGTCTTTGAAAAAAAGTCATAAATTCTCTTTGTATTACTCAACGACATGTAAGATCTTCAATCATAAAATGTCAAGCTGAAGCTTTCAAGGAAGTTTTACTTTAGTGAGCTTTAATATAAAAATAGACATGCCTTTCCCAAAAAATATGTGTGCTCTTCTAGTCTGATGTCAAGAACTTTGAGAGCAGGATCTTTACGAAGATTTTTTTGTGGAGAGATGATACAAAATTGGTTACTCTCCTGTTAAGAAATATAAGGTGAATAGCTTTGGGTTTGGGACCAAAATGTCATTGCATTCTAATAAAAATCACAGTACAATTTTTCATTCTGGCCTAGACAAAGATGTGGTGTAGATACTTTGTAGTTGTATGACTTCCAACCTTGTTCAAAACCCCTAAAAGGTATTGGGAATTTTGGCATCCGCACCATGGTTATCACATTAAGTTTTGAATGTTCTGTTAAACTTCCAGCTAACAGGGGAGTGGAATTGCAAACTGTTCCTGATCATATTACCATTTTCTTAACCTGTTGAAATACTCTGTGTGACTGAAAAAGTTAATGAAGTCTCTAATTCTTCATTCAGATCTTCTGAACATGACAGAGAATAAAATTTATTATGTGCTATCATATTGGCAGGATATGTTTTTTCTGTTTGGCTTTGTTTTTGGAGACATTTTTGAGATATGAGACAGTAGTTCTAGTATGGGAATTTCCCTCTTTTACTTAAAACTCAAGATTTGATGATGGAGAACAGGGTTTCTTTTATCTTCTAATGTTTTTGCGCCACTGTTTTTTTTAACTAGAAATTCAGATCTAGAATTAGAGCTGTAAATTCATTATGTATGAATTTACATAATGCTGATGTAAATTATGCACATGCTTCAATAGTTGGCAGAATTAAAAATAGGAATAGAGAAGTCAAAAGCTGTTTTGGGAATGCCAAAATTTTAATATTCTATACACTGTACTCCCGAGTTAGTCTTAATACCTCCTGAAGGGTTATTTCCTTCAATTTGTAATGGCTTGATTTCATTTTTAGTTATTAGAAGATACATTTTATATTTCATGCAAAAGCTGGAAAAGCACAAAGCACTACTCCAGGGGTTGAAGATATGACAGAATAAATAGTGGTCACATTTGTCCAAAACACAGAAACAGGAGCTACATTTAAGGAAACAAATATTAAAAATGACAGCGAACAATTAATGTTTTTTGCTTTCTTTAGTGTGCAGAGAAGCACCAGCCTGAAGGCTCTGGCCCACCATGCCCTATCCCAGAAAAGACTGGGATCTGTACTCTGTTGTTTCACAGAGGTGTTTACAACCTCTGTGGCTCTAATGCTTGCTTAAAGCTGAGCTGGGTAAGACCAGCCAGTTTGGTGGTACCTTTTTGTTTGAACCCGTGTTTGAATCAGGAAAATATGAGAGAAAGGATTTTTTGCAAAGTCTTTGTCAGTGTTCTGAATTGAAGATATACACACTTTTGAAAGGTCAGTGGTCATTCTAATCACTATTTCTTTTTATCATCTCTGTGTTTCTGTGGCTGTGTTAGTGCATGTTTGAATGTCTCAACACAAAGCTTAAAAAATCTTATAGGCACGACAAAATTCTTTACTATAAGTTTTATAGCACCTTAGAGATGCACGGCACAGCCCCGTGGCCCCTGACTCTGACTGAGAAGTGTTGACAACACACCAATATTTGGGCTTTGCTGAGAAGTATTTTCACCTCATCACATCTTTTTCTTTTTCTCACTGCTCCCACCTTGCTGCAGCAAGTAGGCTGGGGGTCAACTTTAAACTGGGGTGGGATACATCTGGGACAGATGATGGGAATTGCTTTAGGGGGTATTCTATACCAGATGATGTTGTGCTCAGCTAGAAAAGATGGGAGAAAGGATGAGAAAGCTTGTGCACACCTCTTTTACTTTCCCTACTAAATCACAATTATTGCACTCTGCAAATCTTACTGCCTTCCCTCTGTTTTTCCCCTGTTCTGCAGGAGAGGGGATCTACCCATCCGTGTGGATGCTTGGCTGCTGATCACAGTCAACCCATCACCATAAAAAACAGGTTGGACTAAGGATGAATACTCACTAGAGATATTCCTAGCATCCTTTTGCTGAATTAAAGCCAACTTAGAACATTGTTGAAGACAGAGAAATAATTCCAGTCTTACTCAGTGAAGCCTCTATTTATCAAAAAGAAGATTCCTCAACTAACTAGACAACTATGAATCCATAAGAAAAGGTGGATACAAACCAGGAAGACAGAATATATCCTTGTGTATATTTTAAACACCTGTTGCAAGTATGTTCTCATGTGTTGATTGCATTCTGCAGGTTATTCAGGAGAGCAAGTAAACAGAAGAGAAGGTCACTAAGACTGGGACATTCATAGAGCAAGAACTGGATTTCTTCTAACAGATGGGAAGTTAAATGCCAGAATACTAAGCAGAATCAGAGCCTTTTTATCTCAGAAAACAGTCACCAAACACATATTTGTTTTAAAAATATGAGTGCCAAAAGAAGTTCAGAGACTTCAAAACTCAGCTTAAAAACTAAGGATGCCCAAGAGAAGATATGGCACAGCAATTCCTGGCTCTGATTGTTACAAAATGTCACCAAGTAATCAAGAGTTCTTGTGTTGTGTCTATTGGAATGTAGAATGCTCTCGTGAACTGCCAAATAATCACAAAATGATGGAGAGCAATTCAGGTTAACTGAATGCAGTTGGTATCAAATTTAAGTGCAATCCAAAAAACCAACCATCTGTCATAATGCTTTGACCTGAAAAAAATTATATTAAATTGTGAATGGCTTTTAAAATAACAACAGCAGCAACAAAAAAGCCAAATTGAGGTCAGGAACCTTAGACCCTACAATTCAATGTTTTTAGTATAGCTTTGGATTGCAATTTAAATCTGTATTTTTCAGAGTTAACCCATCTCAAAACTTTTTATACTTTTCCCCTTTTACTTGGAGAGTAAAAGATAATTTGTTCTTATGGAAAACCTAAAAAGCTTTGCTTATGAAGCCTTTCCCTAAGCCATGATCCACACTGCTCAAATCAGAGAGAATATGAAGTTTCTGGAATTGTCTTATCTAAATTCTTATATACATTGATTTCCCTCTGACATGCATTTTGTAGGTATTTTCATCTGGGGCTGCTAAGGATGTGGGATGGCATTTCAAAGATGATATTTTCACAGAAATTTGCAAACAGACTCTTAGAGGTACTTGACAGCTTTGATATCGGAAAAAAGAAATTACCTGGTAAGTATAAAATATTTTCCACTATTCTGTACTCTGGTATTTATTTCTGTTTTCTGAAAGCGTTGAAACTTTGTACTGCACTTTCTGGTAAGCAGGGTGGTTTTCAGCAGAGTAATTATTCTTGTCCCATAAAAATACAACAGGAGGAATGGAGCGTTGCTAAGGGGTGTAGCTCCAGAATTAAGCTTTTCTCTCAGTGTTAATTAGGGTAAGAAGCAATTACAGGGATATGCATTTCTGTTACAAGGACTGCTACTAAAATCCTTTTTGAAAATCTTTTGTAGTCAAGTAGACATAAAGAAGTCTTTATTATGTTTCTTAACCTGTAAGTCACTACATTTCCTCTAGTTTATTGCATTGAATCCAGTGATTATAATCGACGCTTCTATAGTAACAAATTGCATAGTCTTAAAAAATATAAGCAGAACATTCACCTGCTGCAGCAATGTTCATTGAATTTCACTGAATTTATGAGAGCCATAAAATGGCTAAAAGCTCCTTTCCAAGTGTTTTTACTTATGTATTTTCCTTTTGTTATAAAAACCAGAAAATCAGAAAATCCATTTCTCTCACCAGATGAAGGCTCCTGACACTCTAAGGCTTTGCTTGGAGACCACAAGCCACCAAAATTAAATCATATAATTTCTTAAGCGCCACTAGGGGAATACCTGAATAGGAAACACAGAACCAAGCCATGTAGTGGAGAATTCTCTTATTATATTACGGAAACATATACTGTAGGTATCAAACATGGAGACAAGGAAGGAAATGTTCTGCAGTAAATTATAGCAAAATGGTCCCTCCTGAAAAGCCGAGTGCTCACAACTACATAATTTTACTTACTGAAGGAATTGAAAAGACAAAAGTAATCCCTAAGGCAAGTTAGAGCCACTTTTATCTTGCCTAAGCAGGATCAAAAGCAGATCAGATTCAAATGATTAGGTCAGGCAAAAGCCATAATAAGAACAAAACTTTCACTCTCCAGATTCTTCCCTATACTCCAGCAGAGTTAGAATATATCCCAAGAACCCTTAAGGTT
The DNA here is from genome assembly GCA_013397075.1 of Rhabdornis inornatus. Taxonomy (NCBI): domain Eukaryota; kingdom Metazoa; phylum Chordata; class Aves; order Passeriformes; family Rhabdornithidae; genus Rhabdornis; species Rhabdornis inornatus. Next base: position 8,755 of record VWZS01009492.1, read on the forward strand.
TTGGAAACACAAACACCACAGATACACATAATGCATATCAAATCTACTTGTTGCATAGCAAAACTCCTTAGGTTACAGGAGCCACACAATGGCACAATATAATAAAAGACATTTGATCCCTGGGTTGTTAATTCTTTTAACACCTGGACTTTGAGAGAGCAACTCAGCCCATGGTTGGTTTTAGTAGAAGAAAGCACATTGCTTTGTTTCCATCTGTCCTGCTTTCCAACTCAAGAAGCAAAGTGTGGGGAGCAAGGGTTCTGCCTGATCTGCTCAAACCTACTGTTTTTTCTCCTCTATACCAGCAGCTTTACATACAGGCATATGCAATGAAGGAGATCTGCTTGTCACAAAGTACTACTGTTATAAATCTACCTACTCTTTTGTCTATACTATTTGAGTGCAATGACCAACAATGCTTTGAATTAGAAATATTTTTTTTAATTTCTAAAATTTTGACATCTGTCCATTAGTTTAATATCATATAAAATCTTTACTTTAAATGGAAAACAACAGGAAGAATATGGGAAGGACATATTAAAAAAAAACCAAAAAGCCCAGAACACTATTAGAAAGCATAAGTTTTGCATAAATGCATGTGTGGAAAGTTTGAAAGTGACTATTGTGCAGCTTTACAGGAAAGCATATATTTCCTCCTGTGAAATGTGCATTTAAATTTAAGTGCATTAGTTTGCACTGTTTATATAGAAAAGCTTTTCACAGAATCACAGAATGAAAGAGACTAGGGAGCAGACGTATAACACCATAAAACAGAAGTCTTAAAAGAGTACATGCAGGATGTTAAGTGAAATAAGTGATCAAAGAAATCAGAAGGCCATCTACCACACTAATAGTATACTTGGTGATTTTGAATAATTAACTTTATTAGCTCCCTAGAAATGAGAGGGTTACATGCAGAGCTGACTGCAGTTACCATATGTCGGGCAGCCCCCTAATGTGACGGTAGTTCACAACTTTCAAACATTAAAAAGAGTACTGCATGGAAATACAGTTTTATGGGTAATTCTATGACCAGCACAGGATTGTTACTGATCACCTGAGGATGTCATTACACTGTCACACAGGATGCATTTGAGATGAGCTTGCAAGACACTGAGGTTGACTGGACCAGCTCATGTGCAGAAAGCAGTGGGAGGGGGCAACTGCAGCCATCTGCACCAGTACTGCAAAACCCATGGTTTCACTGCACACAATGCATTATGAGAACAGATACTGAATCCCAGTCCTACCAAGAAACAGATCTGCTGACTTCAATGGAAAATCACTTGTAGGGCTCTTGAGAAGAACAGAATGAAATTAAAGATTAAATTTTCAGGAAAAATGTAAGGGTAATTGGAAAACCTAGGAAATCTGGATTGCATAAATAATGTGCTTTGCCAAGGAGTATGAAATAAAAACACTACCTTGAAAGGCATAAAGGTATAATTTTCAAAGAATCTTAATTTTTAGTTTTTGATCACGCAGAGAAGTGACATTAATCCTTAGGTTTCCATCCTCTATGGTATTTTTTCCAAGCATTTTCTAACATCTCTGCTTTTTCTATAAGAGATCATTTCATCTATATGCAACAAAAGGATGGCAGAAAGCTTAACTCTGAACTTCCTAACACATATGATATTAGGATGCTGGTGATAAGGTTCAGACTGATCAGATGTTTATAAAATGTTGAACTATAAATATGTATAAAGAAATGAACAGATGCTAGTGTTGACAAGTAGACCCATGGCAACTCTTGCATATCAACATGAGATAAAAGACTAAGTTCTGTAAAATTCCTGCTCTCCGAAATACCAAGAATATAAAGCAGTGAGAAAAAGATCCCTTAAGTAGGGTGTTCATGGTAGTAGGGGAATTCATGGAATAAATCATCTGCTCCTACATCAGCATCTTACTATATATCATCATCTAATATTCTAACATGTGCGCTTAGTACCTCTGAAGAACAAGTCTATCCTGAATTAGAACAGGTAGTAACACAAAATACCTCATCCCTCCAGGAAAACAAACATCTAAGTCTAACATCTGTTTCATTTGAAGCAGAATGTGGTAAGAATGGTGAGGGACTGAGGGGACAATGGAATTCATTAGGGAACTCTAATATTAACTTTTCAGCAGGCCTAAAGTGTATTCCCTCTAAATAATGCCGAATCTGAATAGACTTGCACAGAAAAATTCACAGATGTTGCATTTATTTTTATTTCTTAAAATATAATATAGTTTATAGTACATAATGAATTTTTAAATACTTGCTAATTTAAAATTCTGAGAACTGTTGAAGTAGTCTTTAAATGAGGTTTAAAAAAAGTAAGAGTATCTACGGGCAGGCCTAGATTCTTCCTGCACTGTGAATCCTAATGCGAATCCCCTGCCCAAGAGTAAAACGACAAGAGAAAATTTCAGTTCGTATGGTTGTACCATTAGTAATCAGGAAATAACCTACTTCCCATGGACTCCACTGGCATGTATCTTTTCTTGTGACCAGGATCTTTTATTCTTAAACTGACCACATAAACAAATAAATGAAAAGGACTTTTCATTTATACCTCTGCATCTATTTGAATAGCTACTGGAACATAGAAACCACAGTGAGACAGAGGGGGAAAAAAAAGAGGATTCCAAACTCCAGACAATGGTGTCCCTGGAGAGAGAGTCTTGCTTTTCTTCCAGTCTTCTTTTTAGCCCACCAACATTTATGTTGGTATTTAGGTATACTCATCTCAGTCATCTCAACTTATATGTGTGTGTATAAGTTTTGTTGTTTTGTTTTTTGTTTTGAGAGGGTTTTTTTTATTATTTTTGTTTGATTGGGTTTTTTTGCTCAGCAGTCTTCCTTCCTGGTTCTCTGCCTTTTCTGCAAGGCACCAGACTTCTTCCTGTGTCTGAACCACAACCTACTGGTCAGAACTTTTATACCCCAAGCATGTCCAGTCACTCCCAGCCTAAACCAAAATTGCTCCCTGCTCCAAGGTTTCAAGCAGTCAGGTGGAAGAGAACAGGTAACTTTAACTTTCTGCTGACCAGCTTCAGAGAAACATAATCCATGAAGAAACAAGCTGAATGAAGCACAGCTTGTGCTGCCCAATTAGATTTCCTTGGAAATTGTTTACCAGGAAACTATGACTCCTGTTCTTTAGTCTTTGTTAATTTTCATGAGATATTTTCCCACATTTCTGTCTTCAGTCAGTGAAGGTGTTTCGTCCATGTAGTGCTATACAACAGCTGTAGAGTAGATTGCAAAATTATCATGATTACTTTCATACTATAGCTCCACCTTACTGAAAGAGATATCTGGGTAACTTGCTGTCATAGTTTTTGATTTGCCAATTTAAATATACTCATTTTCTGTTGTGAGACAGAACCAGGAGCAGAAGCAAGGCAGGCCTAAAACTTAAAAGGGTATAAAAAGAAATTTATTAACTACACAAAGAAGGAAAAAAAACAAATCCAGAATAAGATTTTCAGACCCCTCCTTCCTTCCCTCTCCCAACCTTCATAACAACAAAACAAACACACAAAAAACTACTTCAGTCAGTTCTCAACTCAAATAGTCCTTTTTCAGTTCACTTCGGAGATAGAAGTTTCCTCTTGTCAGGCTATAGGGATTTCTCCACAAGAAGGAAGAAAATAGTCCTCTTGTGGTTTCATTTTCATGATTTGCATCCGCCTGGGAACCTGCAGTCGTGGCACTCCTCCCAACTCCACAGCCTTCCCAGAGCTGTACTTGTGGGCCATGTTGGACTCATCAGGTATTATTTTTAAGAATGAAATGTTCCAAAGCAAAGGTTCTCTTCATGTCTTTTCACTCTGTTCATGCTTCATCCTCAGAAAACTGAGATCCCCTTCTTTCCTCAGGGCAAAGATTCTCAACACAGGTACTTTAGTCAAATGATATATCACATGGAACACTCCAACTCCCCCCAAGTCTTTTCTCCATGGTTTATAGGAATATTGAATGTAACATGAGTTCATCCCTACAACATACAAAAGGATTTTTCAGCCACCTTCACAGCATCTCCTCATTGTCCTTCCATCTAAAATAACTTAGCTCTTGCTTCACTGACTTCAGAATATCTCCTTTTTTCCCTTCTCACTCTGGGAAGGATTGAAAAGTCTGCAAGTCTTATCTGAGCATTGAAGGAGTTAAGATTTTGCACAGGTAAAAGAAAAAAACTAAGGCTACAATGCTGGAGCTTTGCCAGGATCTTGGAAACTCAGCAATGCTGAAAAAGGGGAGGGGGGGGAAAAAGCGGCTGGGATCTTAAATCATCCTGAGTTTCCCTGGCTACTGTCTATGGCCTCCCCTCTCTGTCTCCCGGGCCATGCCAGCTCCCCAGACAGGGGGCTCGGCCCGGCCCCTGCCAGGCCCACAGGCCTGCAGCGGAGCCAGGCCAGGGCCCTGTTACCTGCACTGCTGCTGGAAAAGCCAAGAGGGCTCAGTTCCGGATTACCTCCTTCAAAATGTGTGTTCACGGAGTGAACTAACTTTCTCCAATTGGTTCTTCATGCTGTCAATAACCAAACCAGCCTCCAATTGGTCCCATCAGACTCAGAGGAGGCTTTTCTCATAGGTAAAAACCTATGAGTCTGTTCTTCCTCAGGTGAAACTAGCACGCTTGCAAAATATTTCTTGCCATCCTTGGGGAAAAAAAGCAATGGCATTGACTTATTCCTCTAGATTTTGTAGACTTTTAACTTTTTGTTTAAACTAATTTGCAATAAATTTGGCTGAAATAAAACCAGAATGCAAGATTCTAACAGCTTCAGTTATTTTGGTTTCCCTTTCAATTACAGAATTATTTAGGTTGTAAAAAGCTGTTAAGACTATTGAGTCCAACCATTTACCCAGATCTGCCAAGTCCACCACTAAACCAAGTTCCTAAGTGCCACATCTACATATCATCTAAATAACTCCAGGACTGGTTCCTCAATGTCTGCCCTGGGCAGCCTGTCCCAGTTCTTGACAACCCTTTCATGAACTTCAATAACTCTCTCAGAACTTAGAGGACTTAGCCTGTGATTCATTCTTGGCTGTCTGATGTAGTTCACTAAAGGAATTTAAGTGAGAAAAATGATAGAAATCTGCTGTGTTGCCTCATCCTGGCTGAGGCGCTCTATGACAGCTGAAGTCCTCCAGAAGGATGAGAGATTTGCATGCCTCCTCAAGGCTGATGGGGCTGACCTACCCCAACACCAGTCTGGAGAGCTCTAGCAAGAAGGGAGCCACCAGCAGAAATGAGGCTGGTGTTTTGAGAGGTTTCAGTAAAATTTCTGAGATAAAAGAGAGAGATTTTTCTGCGCAGGACCTAAGAGAGGTTTCCTGAAACCTGAAGCCCATGCAAACTGCAGGGTAAGAATTGGAGACATGAGTAAGATTCACATTTGAACTGACTGCTGTCAAATGGTAGATGGCAAAGTTGTTTTCATGTGCCCTTTTATTTGGCGTTGCACAACAACACAAATGAGATTTCTCTAAGAAGAATAAGTTGTGTTTTTTTTTTTCTCTAGGCATTTTCAAGGCATTTTTTGTTCCTTTTAAGTATTAGAAGCTTGTTAGTTTTGTTGCAATTGGTAAAGACTCATACAAAATTTCATGTTTATATTCAATCCTGAAGGCATAATGTTGTCTGTAGGACAACATATTGTAAGTGTCTGGTTGATATCTGTAAGATTCTAATGGCAAAAACTATTCAGACCATTAGCTCAATTAATTCCTGCAGATTTTGTCTGAACTCAGCGGCTTCATGTCTTCATATGTTTTGAAGAATTATAGAATGATAAAGTATATATATTGAAAAATTATCTCAAGTCATTAAATTAAGTAGACCTATTAAAAATTTTAGATGCAAGAATAATTCTTGTGAAAAACATGATTAAGCAAATACATTATTTGTCTTCTTTGTTGCTGTTAAGAATCTGATTTCAAATGAGGCCACTATTTTCACTGAACAAACAGATGGACAATGACATGCACAGAGTTAGAAAGAGACATCTAGTTCTTAATATTTTATCTTCAGATAATGAATAGACAAAGACACAATTTGCTGCCAGAGTTAAGCAGGAGACAGCCAACCTATGCAAGGAGGCATCATTGTTATCATTTAGGAAGATCAAGCATGGTTACTGATGTGAAGTTACCTCAGTCTTATGAGTGGCCATAAGTATACTTATGTATAGTATACTTACTATACTAGCGAATACTAAATTAGTTCCTTTTTATTAATAAGTCTCTGAACAACTCAGAGAGAAATGTTAGAAACCACAATTCAGAGCTGTTCCAATTTTGTGCACAGTTGAACAGCATATTTCCTGTGTACTTTGAAATAGGTAACCACTTCTGACCTCTGGAATCACTTTTGTAATAAGCAAAATGTAATGCGCTGTTACAGTAGTTAATGGTCCATATTTTAAGCTGTCATTACATATGACTGAAACGCTTAATTAATGGATGTGCAATTAAAGATTAAAATAATGAGCACAATAATTAGAAATGGAACTTTACCTACCTTGTTTGATTTGAAGTGAGACTTCTACTGTTTGCAATGAATAAACAGTCCAACTACAATCAAATTAATTTATTATACTTCTTACAGGGCTTTCAGGCTAACTGTATGAATCAAGAATCAGAAAAGTCATGAACTTCAGAATGTCACTTTGGGAGCTGTATTGTTATAAGCAAAGAAAGTGAAAAAATATGGCTCTAAAAGTCTGCCCATCAGTAAGCAAAAAAAAAAAAGTGATCAAGTTATTCTAAAATCTCAAAAAATTGAAACGTAGTGATAAATTAACACAGATAATATGCATCATCGTTGCACAAAATAAACTTAGTTGAAGACCTTCAACCCCTATGTTCTTGATCCTGCTTGAATTAGCATTACAAAAAATTGCTTGTGAAGATAATAAGGATGTGAGGTCTCTTCTGACTTGAGTTATGCTATGATCCCATTTGAGGTGATATATATACACATACAATATCAGCAATAGAATATCAGCAAGCAAAAAATATTTACAAAAACACTCAGAAAGGACAGCAGTGGGTTATCTCTTCTAATTTTTAAGAAATCTCTGTCTTACAGATGAGAGGAAAAAAAATAAAAAAGAAAACTAACACAACCTGCCACCCCACAAAGCTGACATATCAACACAAAAAACATTAGCTTTCAAACATATGCACAGTTCTACAACCCTAGAACATACAGCATGCAATAAAATTCAGCTAAGAAAGTTTGTCTCTGAAAGAATTGTACACTGAAAATTTTAACAATTCAAAAACATTAAGTATGCTGTGATAAAAGAATTTGTGTCAGAGGAGCTGCAGTCCTGTTACTGCTCTGGTTTTCTTAATATCTGCTCTCTTGGTCCACTGCACATTTTTCCTCTTTAGCATTTTACTGCAAGATTTTTCATTCTCTGTCCCACCCACACTTGCATTCTAAAGCTATCTATGTTTTAATATTTCCCATTTTCCACCCTTCCTTGTATGCTGAAGAAAAACAAAACTATAATAATACTTTTTTGCATATAACCATTATAGGATTTCCTGGGTTCATTAAACATACTGTGTTTCCACAGTTGAATATAACAAGAATTAAGCAATGCACTTTAAATTTTATTCCCATTTGGTTATGATGTTCCCAGACTCTGGAAAAAAGCTCACACAATTTAAAGGACAGTTAAGTATCCTTTGTCTGAAATTTTTAGTTTTCTTTTCTACAGAGTTGAGTATGTGCTTTGATTTTAAAAGCCCTTCACATTATTTTCAGACTGGTGCAGAAGTACTTTGCCGTGAATTATAAGAAAAAGCTTTACAAAACTCTTCAGCTACAGCCAGTCATCTCATGCTCATTTCTGCTGCTCATTCCAAGCAGGATTCCTCTCTGTATGAGTGACACCAGCTGAAAATTCAGAAATATCCCTGAAATTTGAAGACTATTCTGTAAATTGACACCTGTGCAGCACTTGATCATCGTATTCTTTTTCATTCCACACCTTTTATATTTTTATCACAAGCTTACCAGTCTGATTCTCTCTCACACTCATGAACAGAGCTGCAAACCCCTCCTGTATAATTTCTATCAAGCCACTATCCAAATTATGACCTTTTTTTTTATTAGTTTTTTTGGTTTTAGCTCCTGAGACTTCTCTGCCATATTTGAACCTTCTCGAGAGCACCATGGGGATGTGCCAGAAGCAAGGAGCATGGGTTTGTCCCTCAATAAAGCAATGCACCATTCTTTCATATACGCTATTGATACAAGAATCATTGTCTTAATACAGCAATACTTAAAAATTCTAGCAATTGAATCCTTTATCCGAGAGTCAAAGTTTTAATGTCTAAGTTGGTGGGTGATGTGTATTGTCTGACAGATTATAAAACTGAAAATTATCTGTGCTCCTGGCCTGTCCTCCCATAATAATTTCTGCCACTGCTTCCAAGAATGGTGCTCCTTGCTTTCTCTTATCTACATTTTCCAGGGCAATTTATGAAAAAAGTGGCTTTCAACATATTGTTTATAAACATATGTTTGATTTTCCTTTTTTTAGTCATACAGAAAAAAACATAACTGGGACATATTTTCTTCTGAATGGAGAGACATCACTGGCAATGGTGCTTTCTCTTTTGGAATAGTTAGTAAGACATCAAACTCAGTGTGTGTGCCTTAGGGATCTGCTTGCTTTAGCCAGAGGTTTTTGGCAAGATGTTAAAAAATTCCCCAACTTCTACCTGAACACAAACTTCTTTTTTTTCTCCCAGTGGAGCAATGATATGTCGTACTGGCACATCTCTGGATTGCTGTGAGCCCAAAAGACAGTGCACTAATTTTAGGACTGATAACAGTGGTCTCCTTTGTTTAAACGGGCTCTGTAATATTGTCCCTCTTCAGTGAATACACAGAAGGCTTGATTCTTCTGAACTGTCATTCAAGCACCACTTGCAACATTGTTTTCCATTTAAATTATGTGTTAGGGAGAAGATGAGCTCTGCAATCAGTGGTGCCTCTTTGTGATACTGACATATCAGGACTTTTAATTTTAGTTATGAGAGGCTTCTGCACACACAAAGCACAGCAGCTCCTTTAAAAAACCCCAAACAATAAAACAAGGGGGGGAAAAAAAGAAAAATAAAAAAGGGATTTAACAGATTGATCCCCCCTCTGACATCCATTCCCCTCAGGGATCTGTGTCTTTGCCATAGGCCAGCTCTGAGGTGGTGCAGATATGGAACCAGAGACCCTCTAAGAGTGTTGGTGTGTGAGAGCGAGCCACAGGCAGCCCTGTGGGCTGGGGATGATCCTGACTGTCATGGGACTTGTCTGCAATTTTTATTCAATACTACAGGATTGTTCCCCTGTCCTAAAAGCACACTGCCTCTGCCTGCCTTGCTGGCAAGCTGTCTTCTCTTGTCCCCATACACCATCTTTTTCCAGAGGTGCTGACTCAGAAACATTTATCATTTCAGGCCAGAAAACCTTTTAAGTAAGCAGAAGAGGAGGCACGCATTCTCAATTAAGCTCTAAATTTGCTTTTCTCAGGAAGAATATTGGTTTTCAAAAAAGACCTCTTCAAAGCCCTTGCATTTCACTTGATGATTCAGCTCAGAAGCACTGAGTAATGTGCACGATATTGTGCATCTCGGGAGCTGTTTAGAAACAGATTGCATGTATGAAATATGTGGCTTTTATACCACCTGCATTGATATAATTGCCTCTGGGCCATTGATTTCATTTAAAAAATCCATTACAATTGATTTTATAGTTATATAAGCCATGAATACAGAAGAATATCAAGCTAAATTTGTTTTTCTGCAAACGTAATGTTATTGTATGATATGAAGATCTTTAAGTTATCAGTATTATGAAATATTGGAATCATCACGTTCACTTAAAACGTCTAGAGAGCTGTCTCTATGATTCCTTTCACCAGAAAATTATTTGTAGAGATGAGTTCAAAATGTGTTATTTACTTCACTTGCCTGGAGCACCACCTTTTCTTTCTTAGTTTGAGTGACTTATTTCCACATGTAATTGCATGATTTCCATAAAATCAATGACAATATTGGCATCAAAATATGTCATTGTATGCTAACCCAAAGGCGTATGGAGCAATACCTGCAATGCTGAGTTATTTTCTCTGATGTTGCATATAACTAATGTCGCATATAACTATGCAATAGGCAGTTTGAGAGGACCCACAGAGCATCTACTTTGTCAGCTTTAACTTGCCACAAGATACTTTCAACTGTCTATAACAATTTCCTGCAGTGAAAGACCAAACAGCATTATGATCTGAAAGGGAAAGACCAGGGTCATCCTCAGTATCAACAGGTGACTTGAACAGTGAATACATAAATGCATTTCATTTTATTAATAATTATTTGTCTGCTCACACCATCACTAGTGTCCCAATACAAGCATAAATTCTCTCTGTTTTGCAGGAATACTTCAGAATTAGCTTAAAACAAATCAGCTTGCGGAACTGAACTGAGAAGTGACTTGAAGGTCTCTTGACAGAGGCTAATGATAAATGCTATTTCACTGTTATGAGAAACTCAAATGGAGTATATTTCCAGTGTTCATGTTAAATTTAGTTTTGACATATTCATTTACATCCTGCAAGGGGGAATAGAAAACACATTAATGAAACTGTCAGATAAGCTGGGAAATATTGTGATAAGGACAGAGAAACAGCACAAAGAGGAAAAAAAGGATTTGAAACAGAAAATAAAATGTGTTCAGAAATGTGAAGACCAGAACAAATGGGAATTTAATATTCCCTCCAACCTATCCAGGAAAACTTCAGCAGAAGAAACCAAAAAGCATCAAATACCAAGAGAGTTTTAGATAATGACAGATATGATAGTAAAGATGACTGACTTTTTATTCTTGCTGGAAATGCAGTAATAGCAAATCATATGTGCTGACTTATCAGTGTGTGTTTGGATCACCTTATCTGTTTCCACATAGTGGGAAAAGAGTATTTTTGTCTTATTATAATTAGAGCCATCATTAAATGTAACTAATTTCTCAGACATATTGTTATATCCAAGAAAGTCATTGAAATAAAATAATCAAAGATGTGTGGTTTAGACAAGCTGCTTTTATGGGAGGACATCAGAGACATCTGAAAATGTCCACTGAGGAATTTCAGTGAAGAAGGATGTTCAACTTTCTACAGGTTGGCAAACACATTAGGTAGCAAATAGGATAAAATTATGAAAAAAGATAATTCAGAACCAAGACAGTGCTTTCCAACAGTGAGGACTATTAAACTTTGGGAATTGTCTCTCAATGAAAAGTAATGAGATTTCCATTATTCTAGCCAACTTGCATTAGTTGAGCCAGTCCAATTTTACAACAGGGAATAATTGCAATGGCAGAGAGATAGACTAGATGACTCTAAACATGCTTTTTCCACCCCTAGTTTTTACAGCACAAAGGATATTATCTGGAAGTACAAATTGCAGTGGGAAATGTATTCTTCCTAATGGTTACAAATAAAGGCAATTTTTAGATAACATCCTCTCCCTTTTATATCTCTGCTCTGACTGCACATTATCACACCAGTTTTTAAGGTAAACTAATAACATACGCTTTAAAGGAAAAAGTAGTACAGGGAAAAGGGCACTGGAAAGAATCCCACTGTTTCTAAGACTGCAAAATCATTTTGTATTTGCAAAAACAATGTTTCATTTATAACAGTTACAGACAGTACAAGTGAAAATTATATATATCTTAAGCAAATTAAAAGGAATATAGAGAAAGTAAAAGAAGCAGGAAAAAAACAGAAGAAAAAAAATGAAATAAAATTAATGGACTCAATCATAAATTTAATTTGGTTAGTAGTATGCCTAAAATCACTTTGTTTCAGTCTTTAAGTCACCTTTTTTTTCACTAGGAAATATTGCACCCTACTAGGAGGACATTGAATCAATTTTGGACTGTGAGAGTATAGACACTTCTTTCACTTTTGCAATGCCATGTTTCTTTCTTTCTATGCTCAACAAACTCACTATATGACAGGGCAATGACAAAAATGTATTCCCATTAAATCTGTGTGAAGTACACATCGTCAGTAATTCCATTAAGAAATTCAAGTTTGGGGGAGATTACTAACATTACAGTCACGTATAGCAGTTTCCAGTGTCATTGGAGACATTAATACTCAAAGTATCTGCTCTTGAAATGTTTGTTCCCCTTCATTTGGTTTAGAGGAGTTTGCATTTTTTACAGTAAAATGCTTTTATAACCCTTACTGCCACATGGCTCAAAGACATTGAGAGACTACAACTACTGTACTACAGACTATGTCATTTTCATGTATTTCATGTAGGAAATAGGTAAGACTCTCTACTCTAAGCTTGGTATGATCCTTTGATATCCTTTAGTGGGACTAGAAAGAATGCTTGTATTTTGTTAAGCAGCAGGTTTACTAGAAGCCGTGTTGAGGTTGTATTTAATCACAAATAATCTGCAGTGAAACCCAATAGGTTTTTCAGTCTAGCTTGATGCATCTTTTGTATCCTTACACATCTCTGCATGTATCTATATATATATATATATATATGTATATATATGTACATATATATACATATTTTATATATATCTATATATTGCACATGTGTGTATGAATAATAATTTTAATATGCAGAAAATAAATTAATTATATATAATAAATATGTATGTCACATACATGTCTGAAATATATTAATAGTTAAATAAAAGTCTAACTAATTTAGTATCATTGTATATTAATGCCAGTATTATGTCTGCCAATATTATCATGATTTCCATAATATATTCATATCTCTTAATTACTGCAGTTTTCACAGAATACGTTTGGAGATACATTTTCACATACAAAACCCTGACAGCACAGGCATTCAGATAGAAAGCATTTGGCATGATGGGTCTTAGCTCATCAAACTCAGTTATGTTTTCTGAATCTGAAAATGTTCTGATGTCTTACAAAAACAATTCTTGTTTTGTGAGCTTGTGGAAAAGCAGGGCTCAAATGCAAGTCTAGATGCCAATGTTGATTTTCTATTTAAGTTGTGCAATAATGAAGTGAGATCTCACACAACTCCTTTAAGCTCCAGTAGTCAAGAGTCACATAAACACATGGCAAGTGCAACCATATTTCCATTTAAGTATGCATTTGTGATGATTCGCTTTGTCTGTGATGAAAAATGTAGAAAAAATATACACAAATATATAGAAGCTACTCAGCTTGCAAAAGGTGACAATGAGCTTTGTACTCTCATTGGCTGTTTGGCAGGTTATTCTTTCATCTGAAGAAAGGGAAAGGATATCCTTTGGTCATTGGAAGAATGACAAATAAGGAACAATTAATCCACCTTAATGCAAAAGGTTTAACTTACAGCCTTTTCAAGTTCCTTTATCTTTTAAGCTTTTCTGAAGTTTTATCAGATCATCCATCCATATTAGGATATGATTCATCTTAGTATTCTTAGCATCAGTTTCTTGATCCCTCTTGGGCTAATCTTTGGAAAATGCCTCCTGACATTGCCAAATAGAGTGTGAGACATTGAAGAGATAAAACAGGGAAAAGTAGTAGTGGCTAAACTAATTAAAAAAATTGGAGGCAAATCCCCTGTAAAAATCCTAAGAAAAGAAAATTGATGAGCCAATGAGATGACCAGCATGCATGGTGTCATTGTTATTTCTAGACAGCCTGAGTCATAAGTTATTAAAATGTCTGTAGCTATCCTTTACAATGGTAATGAAATAGAAGTGTGCTACAGTCAGTAGCTTCTGGCACAAACTCTCTCTGCTCAGAAAACCTATAAATCTATGTGCTGCTTACTATGCTTCATGCATGCATAAGGATCTACAGGCCTAACAAATAAGTAAAAAGAGCATTACAGAAAGCATTTCCATCTTCAGGGATATGCAATATTTATTTATTATTATTTATGAAGACTACATAAGCCTTTATAAAAAAGTCAAGTAGACAGATTATTTTTGCCACAGGCACAATGTATGAAAGTGTCTCAGTTCTTCAGCTTGCCAAGGTGTGATCTATTTGCCAAGTAGATGATCCATTTATGAATAAGAAAGCAAGTATTTGATCATTACCCAAGTCTCACTAGACTGTTTTCCTGAAGAAAAGTACAGATTTCCAACAGAAATTTCTCAGAATGCATAAATAATATTGGATTTTAAAATTCCAAAGTGGCCAAAAACAGGAATATCAAGTTGGATTCACTGTGGTGGAAGTGACTGATCACAATTCTGCTGTATTCATCTTGCAGGATCAGAGACAAAATTTAGCAACTCTACAAAAATAGATTCCACGTTCCACTTAAATTTATAGTCTTCTGTTTTACACAACAGACTTCTGTCAGCTAACACAGGTCTATGAAAAGTAGCCCCTATATTGTGTAAACACTGAACTGTAGCAGTTAAAAGCTAAGTCCTTTGTACAGAAGACTGCATTAATCATGCTAAAATATTTCCTTTTCATTTTTTCTGGTGTAAATACTCTGAAAAAAGCAGCTTTCTGTAAGGATTTTAAAGTGACTGGGCTGCAGTCATCATGCACTCGTGGAGTTCGTAGTCCTGAAGGATATGGGTCATGTGAAGAGTGACCCTGCATTTTAGGAAAACAGACTTCCAGCTCTTCAAGAAGTTAGTCAGTAGGACTACTAGGGAAACTGCCCTCAGGGACAAGGGAGAAAAAACTTTAAGGATACTTTCCATGGAGCACAAACACTAGCAATCCCAAGATGGAAAAAAGCAAGAGAAAGCAAGTGACCAGCATGACTTAGTGGAGCGAGACCTGCTGATCAGACTAAAGCACAAGAAGGAAATGTACAGGCAGTGGAGGCAGGCACAGGTATCCTGGGAAGACTATAGGCACTCTGTCCAGTTGTGTAGGGATGAGGGAGGACAGGAAGGCCAAGGCTCAGATGGAGCTAAACTTGGCAAGGGATACAGAGAATCTGTTCTACAGGGATTAAGGGCTTCTACAGGTATGCCATCCAGAAAAGGAAGGCCCAGGAGAGCCTACCTTCCATGATAAACAAGTCTGGCAAACTGGCAATAATGGATAAGAAGGCAGAGGTACTCAACAAGTGTTTTGCCTTAGTCTTCACTGACAATCTCTCTTCCCAAACCTCTCAAGCAGATGGACCACAAGGCAGAGACTGGAGGAGCAAACTCCCTCACAGCGTGATAGAAGATGAGGTTTTTGAGCACCTGAGGAACCTGAATACACACAAATCTATTGGACCTGATGAGATGAATCCCAGAATCCTGAGGGAATTGATTCATGCAGTTGCCAAGTAACTCTCCATGCTATTTGAAAAGTCAAGGCAGTCAGATGACTACGACCTGTCAACCCCACCTGTGCCTGGGAAGATCATGCAGCAAGTCTTCCTGGAAGCTATGCTAAAGCATGTGGAGAAGAGGGAGGTGACTTATGACCTGCATGGTTTCACCAAGAGTGAGTTCTGCCTGACCAACCTAGTGGTCTTCTTTGATGGAGTGACTACATTAATGGATGAGAGAAAAGCTATGGATGTCATCAACCCCTTCTTGTATTTTTGAGTTTTGTGGGATTTCCATCAGATTCAGTGAATGAGAAAGGAGATGTTACAAGTTCTTCCAGGCTGAGACCATTCAGCTGCAAAACACAGTGAATATACACGATACTTAAAGCCCTCTAAATCCCTTTTTTGTCTGAAACGAATTTTGTAACATTGATACAATCCTGTAGGAGATATAATTTATAATAATTTCAATATTTTCAATATTGTTAATATTCCACTCATTCATGTTATATTGACTCCTTCACTTGACTTCTTCCCTCAGCAACTGACCCAGACAAAATTCTCTTTTCACTGAACTGCTTGACCATGAAGATACAACCCAGACTAAGAGGAATCTAATCAGTTCTGCTTTACTAATGTCTACACTGTTGTGATAAAAGCAGAACTGATATGGCTTTGCCTGGCAAGATCTTGTATTCCACTGAGTTTCATTTCTTTTAAAACATGTTTTTTACAGTTGTATGGTTCATCATTCCAGCAGTCCTAACTGGAAAACCTATAAAAATATCATATGCCTCATCACCCATGCAATAAATGAGGATGTTTATTTGCTCTTTATCAGAGACTGCCCCTGATTAATTCTTCAATTAAGGTCTCTGAGGCTATAGTTACTTAGTGAAATTAAAGGATGACGTTTAAAAGCATTTAATATCGTGTTTCCACTGCTAGAAGACCCTTATTTTGTCAGTATAAAAAAAGTGGCAAAAGTATAAAGCCGAATATATTACTCAAGAAAGTAAAGTTCTCATTTTGATTTCACACAGTGATGCTACAGAATTTGACAGCAAGGCAGGCTTCCACCAAAAATAGGCAAATATTGCAAGCATAGTTCCAAGATAAGGCCATCCAGGTGGCAATTTCCATGCTGGCTCCTTTTCAGCCTGCCATCTGAAGCATATCCTTGGACTTGATAGACAAAACACTATCGTGTTTTCTGTGGGTTGCTTTTTTGCGTGGTAAAGTACTTAAGAGGAGTGTTGAGCTGTGTTGTTCAGATGGTTCCAGTAATAGTCCAAAGAGTAGCATTTGAAAGTACCACTCAGAGGCAAAACTTCAATCTCAAACCAAGTGAAAGACAAGATTAGACAAGACAAGTGCCTGGTTTAGCACTTGAACTAGATATTCTTTCCAGAATATTTCCAGACTTGCATGAAATGATGCTTGCAATTACTAGTCCCACTGAAGTAGAAAAAATTCCCAGAGTGATTAGAAATTAGATGTGAAGAGAGAATAGAAAAAAAACAAGCCTACTGAAAAATAAATACCAATTAATCTATAGGGTGTTACTGTGATTGCGCACACAAGCACCCTAAGTTTATTTTAAACTTATTTGCATCTTAGGTGCTGTAACAGGGTGTTTACAAATTCACAGAGACACTTCTGTGACAAGGGAAGTAATTTGCTCAGGAAAAGTGCTCATCCGTTTTGCATGGAGACACTCAAAGTGACATTTCTCAGTAAGGGCCAGAAGTGTGAGAAAGTGTCATAACTTGCTGTATTGGTTTAACCTGCATATCTATCGTACTGCTTTGCTGGGAAGTTCTTAGGAAGTATTTATATACTAATAATACTGCCTTCCATATATTTCTCCTTATATAAGAAATCAAGAGAGCCAAATAACTTTTGGACAGTTGTTGAGGTCTTCCAATAAGGATTCAAGGAACTCTGTTGGCTCAAGCATGTTAAACAAAACAGCGCAAAATCTATGTATAAAATTGGCATTTAATTTTTTTGTATGTTAGGCTTTGAGAAAACAATAAAATAATTTCATTTGTAGATTAAGATTTTGTTATGCTAAATTTTCAGCATAGCTGTCACTCTACTATAACTAATGTGTTCGTGTTTGGTAGTTATTTTCAATAGATCCCACCAAGCCATTATTTCCCAATCATGGAACATAAACATCTTCCACATTAAAGGATATATGTAACCTAAGCTTAATTATAGTAATGCACTTTGATACAAGTCAGTGAATGTATTTGGCACAGTCTAAACTTCAACACTGAATAAGATATTTATTTTATGACATGCACCAGATCTTCTGTATTAAACTAGAGGTATTGTTCACAATACATTTATTATAAGCATGAGACCTTTTAAACTGCACAAATAATTTTATGCTGTCACTTGTAAGAAGAATAATACTAAAAGATTTAGCAATAAAAGCAATTACTTGTTAACCTTTTTGTTGTTCAAATGCTAGATGCTTATCTGATTTTAAAAGAAAACCCTATTTTGTTTATTGTGATTGCTGTATTGTACAGTTGCAGTGAATTCCTAGTACACTTCATGAAAATCTGTCCCAAAGCAATATCGTTACTCGAATTTATTAATTACAATGCTTTAGAGTGAAGTAATGGCTATAAATATTTTCAACTATAATTCAAAAGAATTGCATTTTCCTCTTAATTTTGCTACTCTTCTGCTATCTTACCACAGAGAAGTCATTTCACTCTGTTCTCTGACTTTAGCTGTTTATACTGCTAGCTTTTGGACTTGAGGACTATTTCCTCATATGCATGTATTGAGTGCAGTGTTGGCCTTGGTCTAACAATTTGTGCCTTTAGGCATTAATGTCCTACAAATATAACATTATTTTTTACTTACTAATAATCTTGACTTAAGAAACATCAAGCACTATAACAATTTCCTTATCATTTCCATTCTTCATCTCTTCTCTCAAGCAAGAATAAACTCCCTTGATTTCTTTTCCTGCCACTGTAAACAACATTACAGAAATGAAACTTGAACTCAGTTACTTAATAGAACTTCGTTTTACTTTCTTATCTGCACTATCCCATCTGAAAGCATTTACATCTGGGACACAATGCTTTGTGTTTGCACACATTCTTCCTCCTAAAAATCAGATGTACAGAAAAGTGGACATGATGTGTTTGTCGAAGACACGTTAGAAGGTGTCAATGAGTGAATTACTGTATTTAACTTGAATCATTACTTTAGATGAGCTAAGGGAAAAAAAAATCCCTGAGCATCAGAAGGTTTGGTAGCATCTTGCTCAGGACAAGAGGGGAGTTTCCAGGAAGCCATCAAAACTTGAAGACATTTTTTCTGTAGTGTGAAATTTGATGCAGTGAGAGTCACTGCTCTGGTGGTACTGTCACAGCAACAGTTTCTGTTTTTATCCATTTAGCTTACCTCACTTTCATTTGAAGAGCCCTCGAATTGATGATTTTTAACCTTTTTCATGTTCTTTGCAGTATGTTGCCAGGATGCAACTTCCATGGCTGGATGGCCATGATCCAGTCTTTTATGGTTAGTAGAAGCCATTTAACATTTATTTTCCTTGAAATTCCTCATTCATTGCATGAGAAAGAGGACACAATACCCAGGTTTCTCTCATCTGTGAAATCACAACTTTCCACAGTGGCATGAAGGGTAGATTTGAGAAGACACAATTAATTGCAAAGAACAAGTAACCAGATAACTTCTCTTCTTACTTGAGCAACAGCTTGTAGAACATTGTATTTTAGTGCAGTTTTCAGTGTACTCACAATTCCAGTGTCCAAGAAATCAGTGATTGGAAACTATTTAAATGGTTGCAGTGTTTAGATCTAGAAACTGCAGAAAATGTGTACAAACTTATAGATCTACTTAGAGAGCTCCAACTGGCAGTGGTACAGATACTTGAGAGAGATGGATTTTTCATCAGTATTAATGTCACCCTGGCTCTGGCTGGCAATATTTGCACTAAATCTATTTTGGCTTTCCTACAGGATGTGTTTGTATTGTCAGGAATTAAATTGAAAAATTTTAATATGAATCATCCCTTGCATAAAGACCACGATGCACTTGAAAATATGTTCTTGCAATTTTATCCTTCCTAAATAGTTATTAAAATCTATTTAGGATCTCAGACCGTAGGGAGGTGTCTTTATCCTGAAACTGTAAGGAACATAAAAATAAACAGAAACTCAAGTATGAAGTTAGAAACACATTAATCTCTCTGACTCATCATTTTCCTGAAATTCTTTGAATACTTCTTTGGGTATTGTAGCACTTGAAAATGAAAAAAATTGCATATTTACATGAAAAAAAATTTAATGTGTGCTTTTATAGGTTTGTTATGTTGTTTTACAGATTTGTTATGTTAAGAAAACTCCTTCAGAAATGAGAAAAGCAAAATAATTTTCTTGTATAATTGGGATTATTCTATTCCACATATATGGCTTAAAATAACTTGACCCCAGACTTCTCATATGTGGACATAATTGCTTTTTCTTTACAGGATTCAATGAATCAGTCATATGAATAAAAGCACCTTTATGGGAGATATTATTTCTACCCAACCTATGAACATTACTTGCATAACTCAGAACACATGATACATGTGCTGATGCAGGAACTCATCATGTTATTATTTTTCATGATAAATTTGGCAATATAGTGGTAGATGGCCTACAGAATAAGAGAGAAACTTCATTAAAATATTACTTATGTGTGGATTAAAAAAATAAGCCGAAGAGTATAAATTCACATGGGTTTGTTATTGGGTTTAGGAGTAATAATTTAAAAAGACATTATGAAACTTGGGATTGAAGTTTTAGTTCTCCTTGATACAAGTATTACATGGATATTAGAAAAATTTACCTCCTATTTACTCAATTAGCTATTCTTTGAGGAAGATTCTGTTTTTATGGATAAGAAAAAAGCTCCTAATATTTATCACAATTTCTTGTCAATGTCTTGGGTACATGGTGGCTGCCAGTTAGGCTCAGCTATGAAGGAAGTTTTGAATTTTTACACTTAACCATTGAGTTCTGCAGAAAAACAGAACTAATTTCCTAAAATTTGAATTATCATGTCAAAGCGATTTATTCGTTTCCCACATCACCTGAATTGCACTGGAAAAGTAGCAAAGAAATGGAGTTCCATGCTGCCTATGCTGAAGATACAGCAATAGCTTTCTTCCTCTTATCTCATCTTGGACTGTATCATCTCTATGGCCTTTTCTGACTCTTCTCTGGAGATGTAAACACTGTCCTTTGAGAAATCATTCTACTCCTAAGGAAATAAACTCAGGCTTCTGAACCATCGTGAGAGGACAAGTTGCTATAGGAAAAGGATAGGCATAATCACACCATTACAAATAGAACCAAAACAATATTCACTAGGTGTTAAGCTTACATTAATGTTTTGTTCTTAATATGTGCTGCCAGTTAAAAAAGTATACATGAACTGAGCCTGTAATACTTATATTCCAATGTGCATAATTCTGATGGACATTTTAAAATAATTTTTTTGTGAAAAAAAAGACATCAAGCCAAGGGCAGTTTGTTTCATGCATGATCTTTCATTTCAAAGTAATTCTGACAGAATCAATGTACTTAGTAAAGTACTTTCCTGTTGGTTAAACGTATGTACTTGTTAAAATCCAATTATGTTCAGGAAAGTACTGACTTTTCCTCCCACACAAATTAATAGTAATACAAATTAATTTGTGAATGCATACAAATTTGTACTTAATACTAAATTTTCATGTTGTCCCCCACTAACCTTGGTTTACTTGTGACTAGTCACAACCATAAAAAAACAAATTATACCTCTGATTTCCCATAGCTATGCACAAACACCTGTTTTAGAACATTTTCTGAGCTTCAGTTTTATGCCTATAGTTAATTCCCCTTAACGATCCCAAACATCTATGTGTGGACACACCCCAAGAGACTGCCTGTCCATAAAAACATGCTGCAGCCAGCTGTAGGGTGCGTGTGTTTCTTTCTGCAGTGGGCTGTTAACGATTGTCATTGCAGCATTTTCTGGTCTTTCATCTGGTCTTCCCACCTAATAAAAACAGAAATATAGCTCCAGGGAAAATCATCTTTGTAAGCAATTAATCATTTCCCTAGTATAAATCAAGTGGCTTTTTTTGGGGTAGTTCTAATACTCCTCTTCAATATTCCCTCGAGACATGTGAGGCGTCAGACTAGATGGTATTTAAGGGTCCATTCCAAACCAAACTGTCCTGTGATTCTGTGGTTTCAAAAGCCACATTTGTCAATAAAAATGTTGTATTTGAAGGTGTTTTTTTTTAATTGAAACCATCACTAGAACACTCAGCCTTGATGAGGATATTGATACAATACATAAACTAAGGAAAATTTTTTTTAGAAACAGCAATACTATAAGACATAACTCCAGGTGGTTTTTTTGGTTTGTTTTTATAATTTCATGATACAAGCAAAATACAGCATTTATACTTTGGACCATCAAAAATTCGTAAATATATTTGTTATGTGTAAAAACACTTAAAATAATTATTATGGACACAACATTGAAAACAAGATTTGCCGGCTTTTGTCAAATAACACTTAAATGTAAAGATATAACCATAACACTGTTATGCTTTTCAGTGATTGTTATGCTTAGATCACTGTATTTCCAAATTTACATAAATAGTCTTTATCTTTGATGTTCTTTTCACCAAAATTTCTTCCCATGTTTTTTGAAAGATCTTCAGTTTCAAACATATGTACTGCCATCAGGACAACCGGCCATTTGTCTCCATGCAACATCTAAATGTGATCTGGATGAATCTGTTCAAATAAGTACAGCTGCCCACAGTGGCACAGTTAATAAGAAAATGATAAGTACTGATTGCATATACTTTTTATCTTGAGCTTTCTTGGTTTTTTTTTTTTTCTTTTTTAAGTTACCCTATTATTTTTATGGAAATACTTTTCAAATTGTAGTAGATTACGTTCACCGACTGCATTTAAGCGAGTTCTGAATTAGCCAATCTGTGGACACCTTGATGACGTGCTGTATTATGAAATAAGGGTTAAATGCAGAAAAACACAAATAAAACACTTTGATGTTCCCTGCTATCCAGTCTAGTACTAGACTTTTTTGAAATTATAGCAGAATAATGATAATTTTTTCATGCTTCTAATTCAGAACTCAGTGCTTAAAGTAAAAGTAGAAAATGTATTGGGCAGAATAGTTTTAAAGATATATAGTGCAGACTATGAAATCATATTTGAGGTTTAACTTTTGCACCCCTTACATAAGCCTATGATTACTTGTAGATCTTGCTTTTCAGAGCTGAATTTGCACATTTAGAGCAATAAATGGCTTGCCATAACAGAAACGGAGTCCTTAATAAAAGTTTATTTGAAGCTACATAGCAAAACATTTATTTCAAAATCATAGTAGGAGCACTTATAGATTAAAATAATTTTTTTGGTGTCTATTTTATTCTTGCTTTTCCCTGAAAATACATCCTATTAAAGTTTTGAAATATTATTGGATCAATGCAGACTGCAGAATTCATATTGGATATTGAATTCTGAAGTTTGTCACAGGTGTAAATGCATCAGCTTAATTTAATATATAAATTTCATATTATCATTAGTCAGTATTTGATGTACATTAAGGAGTCAATTGCACATTTACTTGAAATATTTTCATGGCGTCTATCAATATGTTCAGCTTATTCTTCCTTTGCTATAAAGAAACTGAGTGTTTTTATAACACTAACCCCAACTTTTTTAAAAAGTTATAGTCACTAAACAAATAGTCAGACTGCAAATTTTGTCAAGCATTCTCCCAGATTATAAACTATCTGCATTAAAAAAACCCCAATCCAATATGCCCACCCATACATCTATATATTTCCCAGACCTTATAGTCCATTTCTATTACTTGTGGATTGTCAAACAATTGCTTATTTCAATTTCACTAGTACACTCTCACTGAACACTCTCACCAGAGTGTAGAAAAAATGTCACAAACTGGTCAAAATTCCTTTACAGAAATGATTTCTTTTTCTTTTTTAAAACAATAAGATATCCACAGGACCAGTCAAAGGTATGCATGTCATCTATGTTCCACTCATGGCAGGTTTTGTTTGGATTAATTCTACATTCAGTTAAAAATTCTTATAATTACAGACAGGGATGTCTGTAGATAAATTCATATTTCTTTTGTCTCAATTAAGAAACAAACTCAACCAACTAACCAAATTCCCCCACAAAAATGTTCAAAGCATCCACATTAATCATTATACTTTTTACAAAAATAATTAATTAAAGTACATTTATCAAAGCATCTCTCCCATTCTATAGCAGGTGGGATTTGAGATTACTAAATATACAGAAAATATATATTGTAACTTGTTTAAGGTGCCATATTTATGAAAGCGCCTAATAATCTCTACTCATTGATTCTGTAGACATATGGATTGTTATATATTTTTTATTAGATATTCTCAAACTAATTCAATAAGAGATAAAAACAACACAAATGAACATTTTCAATATAAACCATTAAATCTGTCTGTTTTACAACATAATATGCTGTAAAAAAAATATAAAAAAAAATATTTAGATAACTCAATGACTATCTAAAATATGCCAGATGACAGAGCTGTGGTATATTTTTATACTGATGTATGCATTAGCTTCAACATTAATTCTCTAGTATGGATCAGCAGGAACTTGGTTTTTCACAGGTGTTTCTTTCTGATTGAGATATTTACATTGCTATGTTATTTCTATATAGGTGCAGTTTTTTGTGCATCACATTTCTGTTTTTCTGCTTGTCTAACAAGAGGGGGATTTTTTAGTAAGTATAGCTTCTTTGGATGTTTTTGAATGCAGTTTAATGATTTTGCATTTGTGCATCTTCATCCATAATTATGTAAATTAGGTTATTTATGTTAATTGTACCCTTACAAAGTAGTCTACAGTAGTAATTAAATGGTGACAAAAGATTAGATAGTAAATTAGGGAGGAAAGCAGCAAAAGTTTTATCACTTCAGGTGCAACAAATGTAGCATGGTAGTTTTTCACGTTGCTTTAAGAGATTTTGTACCACTGAGGATCCATAAAAAATTATAATTGGGAATTACAATATTAATTGCAATTAAGATATTAATTTCTAATTTTTTCTAACACACTGACTAGCAAAGTAAAACTCGTTTACAATAAGCTTCATATAAGGATGATGTACTATGGTTACAATAAAAGTGCTGTTGTAACAGTAGTATGTCTCCTGTTAGATGAGTTGATATCCATGAGAGAGCAGGAGAGCTTTTGGGAGACCCTTCCTTTAAGTTGAAAAATCAGTCTTCAACACTAGATTTTCAAGGCTGGGAACAACTGTTTCAATTTTTACTACAGTCAGTGGATTAATAGGGGTTAGTACTTTAGGGAATATAATATATGGAATTTCAAAGGTATAACTTTTTCAGATTTTTGTAAGCTTATCACAACCTTTAAAATAATATAACTTTTAGAATATATAATCATGCCCTTTATGAAAAAAAGGACACACTGCTGTTAGATTGTCTTAGCAAACCCTGATAATTGTACACAATATTTGGAAATAAACTAAAAGCCCTGTCTTGTAAAAAGTTAATTAGTACCTCTGTTTCACAGGACTGTTTCAATAAAATAACTAGTTTAAAATAATTAATAACACTACACTTGTAAGATGGTCCTGTGCCAAAGGTTAAGAGCTCTAACCCAAACAAAAACCTACTAGAACTGTATGAAAATATGTGTGATTTTATGATCAGATGGTGAAAAGGATTGCTGGTCCATTTATGTCAGTAAAGAGCCACAGCATATCTAAGAAGAGGCAGCTCATTCATCTGAGTGAGTGGAGCTCCAGTGCCCAATCCAATACAAGGCAAATACGTCAAGAAAAGTCACGGTTTCCTATGTCTGGGTAAGAAGGAACCCTAATGGCCTTTGAAGACAAATACTATTTTCTGGGAAGTCACTGCAGCTGGGGACTCTGCTCACATACTACACTGCTAATACTATAAAGGTAGATTTGCACAACTGGCAGGTTTCTGATGGAAGGTCTAATTTGACAGAGCACTATGGCTCACAGACACAAACATTTTTTTCTTAAATAGGAGCCTGAAATGAGAATTTCCACTCTCTTTCACAGATTATAAAACATATGTTCTTGAAAGAACGCCTGTTAGTGAACACTGTTTATAGCTCTAAGGCTGATAGAAAATTCTTATAATGATTTTCCCTTGGTTTGTTATTGTATGACAATATACTGGAACAGGATAAATACTGACAAGTGAGTCCACCCAGCAGTAATACCCATTTACTGTGCTACATGGTATACAGGATTATCTTTCAGACTTTAGTGCTCTTAACAGCAAAATCAAGCTGTTTTAGACTTCAACATCTTCCACCACAGCATTACTTAGAAGTGTTATAGAGTTTATATTCTAAGTATGGTAACAAATCTAACTTTGTAGATAATAAAATCTTTTCATGGCTTATATGAGAACAACCTTATTGAATGTTGTTTTGGTTTATTCAAAATGTGTTTCTGCACCATTGCAATCATTCAGATATTCAACTGTTACAACACTGCCTGCCAGTTGCACACTGGCTGTGCAGAAAGCTGAAAAAGTGTGAGTACACTAATGAACGAGAAATAAAAAACATAGTCAATCAGCACACTGCTTCGGCTTGGTGAAGATTTTGGTTGTGCTTCCAAGTGTTATATTTTATTTATAATGAATTTGCATTTTTTTCCGTTACTAAATACATTCAGAAATTGCTTCCTCATGTGCCAATCTCTTATTTTTACTGACCACAAAGGAACAAAATTCATATGTGTTCCTTTCCTCCCATTCAGCAAAGAACACAAAGTTTTTCAAAATATGTTAACATTGAGATTAATATTTAATGTTTACTTTTGGAAATGATTTTTACTGCAATAGGGGGGTTCTGTAATTCAATTCTATTTCTTAAAATTGTACACTTTAGATGTTTACATGCACAATATTTCAAAAGATACATTCTGAAACTTCATTTCAAATGTGATTTTTTTTTGTTGTTGTTTTAAGTTTCTTGAAGCATTTCTCGTTTTCTCACATTTTTATCTCCATTTTTTGTCACTGCAAAGATTGGCATGCAATCTAAGTTGCCCTAATATTTTTTTCTTGTGAAATTTTGCTGAAAAGTTATAGAAAGGATTCCACTAGCTCTATTCTATTCAGCTTCACTGGGCTTTGTGTCTCCGATTTGGATCTCAACTCAATCTGTTTTTCTTCCAGCATGATTTATGCTTCTGTGGTTGATAATCATCAAGTGGTTGCACTGTATGTTTCCATGCATGGTTCTGCATGTCTAGAAGAACATCTCTAATGATAAATGTGTGTTTACATTGGTTTGCATGGGCACTCAAAACTGCACACAGAGAGTAACTATTGTATAAATATATCAATACTCAGAGCAATGAAACACCTTTCTCTGTTTTATGGTGAAATAATTTCTTCCTCTACATGTGGTATTCATCTGATTGCTTTCTCCTGGTGTGCCGTTTTCTAATCTTCAACCTACATTCTCATTCAAGAGCTGTAAATTGCATGTCACTTGTCTCAGTGCTTTGTTCTTTTAATAATCTTATTTCATACAATTTACCCCAAACTTGCAATTTCAAATTCTCTGTGATAATGTACATCTGAGAAGAGTTTGTTGTAGAGCAACAATATTAGAAAGAAAAAGAAGACGGAAAATAAGAGGGGAAGAGAAAAAGAATTCTCTTATAATGCCTTCAGTAAAATGAAATTTATCTTCCCTGATTTATTCCAGTCTCTGTAAAAATCTCATTAAATTGCACATCAGTGTGTTTTCAGTGATGATGTACTATTTAATCTTCTCTTTCCTTCAACAGACATTTGAATATTTTTTTTTTTAAATTTGAAAACAAACAGCAGAAGAAAATAAGCAAATTCATTTGGATTTGACCTCAAATAATTATTTCCTAGAGAGAAATATAATATATTTGCAGTTAACTTAGTTCCTGATCTTCAAGCTCTTTCCAAGTCTCCTAAAGCCATGAACTGCAGCATTTTATGTAGTTCTTCAATAGAATTTTGCCAGGAAAAGAAGTTCCAGCTCCATGGTGGTATAAGAGGAGTTCTTTCCATGGACTTTGTTTTATTGAAAAATGAAAGTAACTCTAGAATTTCCTAAATATGAAAGGACACACTATCCCCAGCTCACCCCAGTGAGGTTTTTGAGAAAACTTTAGATTTAAGCATGTAGTTCTCTAGTAAGATTACTTATGCTAGGTGCATGTAGGTTTAGGCCAAATGCTGCTACTGCTTCCTCAAAAACTTTCTATTTTGATTGTTCCTCCCTCCACTTCCCCATTTAAACTAGATAATGTCTGGAGAAGTTCAGAATTAAAAATTGAGAGATTTCCTCAGACAAATCGCCATTCAAGCCACTTTGAATGCAGAAACCTATTTCATAAAGACATCTCATTTCACACCAAAGCTTGACTGCTTTCCTCTTCATGAACTCTCCCAGAAGCAATACCGAACAAGAAATATTTTCTCCACTATTACAGAGTAAAGATGAAACTCTACTTTTTCCAAAATTGCTCAGGAACTACCTTTTCTGCTAAAAGGCCAGAGGTAATTAATGATTGCAAGGGTGACTGATTGATTGAAAGAGGAGGTGATATTCT
The DNA here is from genome assembly GCA_013397075.1 of Rhabdornis inornatus. Lineage (NCBI taxonomy): Eukaryota > Metazoa > Chordata > Aves > Passeriformes > Rhabdornithidae > Rhabdornis > Rhabdornis inornatus. The sequence continues at coordinate 36,815 of VWZS01009492.1, forward strand.
TTCAGTTAGCTGCTGAGAAGACTGGACTTTTTGGCTCCTGAGAGGACATCTCAGTAGAGCCTTCTGCAATTTTCTTTCATATCATGTACTGTAGCCCTGCAGGGTTATTTACAGAGAGTCCTGGGGAGCAGAGCAAGACGAATATAAAACAAATATCAGAATGTGAATTGTGGGAAGCATCTATACAGAAAAAAAAATGAGGAAGAGAAGAAACACTGCCTTGTAAAAAAAAATAAAAGGCAATTTTGGTACTTTTGCTGTATAGGAGGTTAACTGAGAGGCTCTGTGTAGGTATTTTGATATCAAAGCACAGAGCAAAACCCTGTGATTAGGAGATGTGGGATATGCATACATATATACTCAGCCACAACTATTCTGAAAATACATTCTACAAGCCTTTGTGTGTCTCTTCTGCAATACTGTCCTTTAGTAACATAATTGAAGTTCAACAACAATGAGCAAATTTCTTAATTCTTGACTCCATTGCTCTTCTATCTTTTACCCAGTCATTAACCCACTATTCTATTTCATAGAATCATAGAATGATTTGGACTTTGAAGGTCATGTACTTACAATTCCCCACCATGGGCAAGGACACCTTCCACTAGACCAAGTTCCTCAAGGCCCCATCAGAACTGGCCTTCATCGCTTCCAGGGATGAGGCATCTATAACTCTGGGCAATCTGTTCCAGAATCTCAGCAACCTCAGAGTAAAAAATTTCTTTTTAATGTCAAGCTAAACTTATTCTCTTTCGGTCTAAGTTATTCTACTTCCGGAGGATGATGGTTAATCCTGTAGTTCAAGTGCAAGAGTGTGGTACCAAAAATGTGAAAGCAAAAATTATTGCATTATTAATGCTGTTAGAGTCTACTTCATCTTATTAGACCTTTTATTTCCAATTTATTTATTGATAGAATGGTGTTACAATATCCATAACATTATGACACAATTCAGGAAAACAAGAGAGGTTTTGAAATTATGATAGTTTTTTTGTGTTAGCTAATAAGTACAGCAGACTAATAAATTTAGGTGAAACAAGGAGAGATCAACTGAGTATTAAAGCCTAAGGGTGGATGCTCTAAAGAACTCTTAAAAATACTAAACAAAAACCTCATAAATTTAAATATGATATTGCAAACAATTGTTTGAATGAATATGGAAAATTCCTACTACTGAATCCTTCTCTGTTTACAAAGAACTAAAAAATATGTGAATGTGTCACAAAAAGTCTGTGGAAAGAACAGTCCCCCAGACTATTAGCAAGGGAATTATTCATTATTCGTTGAAATTCTGGGAATTCCAGTAAGCTAATTTCTGACAGCAATGTGCTCTCTGGAAGAGTTTAGGCAGATATGGAGACATTTATAAATTTTGTCATTACTAATTCACATAGCAACATCTTCCTTTTCAAATTTCTCTTATATATAGGGCCGTGTAGTAGTGCAGTGATATAAAATGTTCTTTCAAAAGCTGAAGTGTCTGAAATGTGTCTTGTTACTTTGTGTCTTTCTACTTATCCATCCTGGATTCATGTGACACTTTCAAAATAAAGGCAGCAGCCACCACATAGTAGCTTCCTATTTATTTTGTCCAACTGCTGATCTTTCATATCAAAGTAGGAGTGTTTTTCAAAGAGTGACAGATTAGATCTGGTATAGCCACTGACTGTTGCAAAAATGAGAAGGGAAAAATAACAGAGAAGACATTGTCCTTAATAATTCAAAGATAATGGGAAAATTATTATGATGATGATGACAGGGAATGCACCCTAAATGAATGAATCATTTACAAACACTTTCTAAATTATGTTCTTCATGTCCAAAGTAAAGTGACAGTTATTATACATGGCTTGTACACCTGTCTTCCTGCTATAGAAGGCTCATTCTTTTGCCATATCCATCCCTTCCTCCAAGAAAATATCAGAAATATTTCTCTCAATGACAGTCAGACTTTAAATTCACTGAATATTGTAGAAACATATTCCATTTGGATATCTCTTGGAAAAAAAATACTGAAAATTGTGAGGAAATACCTGGCTTTTGATTCAGGAATGCATGTTGTCATCAAAGGAATTTATTGTTCAGTTCTGTTCACCTATCCAATTCCCAAGCATTCCATTATCAGCTCCATAAAAGCCATTTCCTAATGCGTGGTTTAACTACCAAGGAGAATGCATTAAGCTCTTTATGGTGTTTAGAGAGTATTCACGGCACAATGCATGCAGACTATAGCATTAGCCTGTTCTCTGCCAACTGCTTATCAACTGCAATTTAAAAGAAAGAAGATTAAAATATTCACGCACTTTAAAATTGTGAAGTTCATCTTCAGGCATAAAAAAATAGAGATCTTGTTAGAAATGTTATTTCATATTTCCCTCACAGAAACTTTCACTGCAAGCATTCAACATGAGTCTCAGCTGCAACAATAACAAAAAAATTCAATGTGAGTACCTATTTTGTGCAAGATCCATTTGATTCAGAACTGAAATTATTTGTAACAGCTATGGTTCTAACTGCTGATGCAATTGATCACAGGATCATAGAATAGTTAGGGTAAGAAGGGACCTTAAAGATCATTTAGTTCCAAGCCACCTGTCATGGTCAGGGACACCTTCCACTAGACCAAGTTACTTGGAGACTCATCCAGCCTGATCTTGAACACTTCCAGAGATGTGGTATGCACACAGTAAAGAATTTCTTCTAAAATCTAACCTAAACCTACCTTCCTTCAGATTAAAGCCATTCACCCTTATCCTGTCATTATATTCCCTTGTCAAAAGTCCCTGTACAGCTTTCTTTTCAGCCTCCTATAGGTATGGGAAGGCTTCTCCAAAGTTTCCCTTGAGCCTTCTCCAGGCTGAACAACCTCAACTCTCTCAGCCTGTCTTGATAAAGTGGTGCTCCAGTTCTGTATCAATTTATTGCCTCTTTATGGATTCATTGCAATGGGTTCATGTCTTTCATGTGTGGGGGACCCCAACGATGGACAGAGCACTCCAGGTGGGTCCTGCTAGGGCAGAGTAGAGGAGGAGAGTCACCTCCCTCCACCTGCTGGTCACGCTCTTCGTCATGCAGCCCACGGGGACTGTGGCCTTCTGGGCAACAAGCATACATTGCCAAGACATATTGAGCTTTTCTTCTACAAACACTCACAAGATTTTCTCCACAGGGATAATCTCAATCCATATTCCTTATATTTCATACTTTTGCTTGAGATGGCCCTGATTTATTTTTCTTCATATAGAACCAGAGAATTTCAACCTTGCATAATTCATTTTGTTATGTGCTATTGATCTGTGCATGCTCAGTATTCTCCTCTCAGGAGAGGTTTCAATTAACTTACCTCAGTAACCTGCATCCAGAAATGTCTGTGAGAAAAAAATGGAACAAAGACCAAAGACCTTAAAGCCATTTACCTCATTCCACCAGTCTCATAGATTCAGTTTCACAGATATGTGTGAAGAGCTTATCTCACTTTTTGCATACTCATGACACAATTTCTGGTTCTGGTGTTCTATTTATTAAGATTAAGGTTTGTTTAGTCAGCTCTGCTTTTATATTACACAAAATATGATGTCCAAATTAAAATCAGTCTTGTCAGAATTTGGAAACACCACTCTTTTCCAAACATCACTCACTCACTCACTCACTCACTCACTCACTCACTCACTCACTCACTCACTCACTCAAAAATAATTAAGCTTGGGTATGTGTGAGCTAGTTCAGAAGGAAGTCACAGCATGATAGGAATAGCCACAGGAAAAAAAGTATGGTGATAATCATATCTTCTAAAATGCTCTGAAGCAAACACTTTCTAAAGGACCATCTGTGCTCCATTGTCATAAAAAATAATTAAAACACAGTAAAGGTATTTAAAAAGATTAAAACAGGAATCTCCAGAGAATTTCAAAGCACAAACAATTATTGTCACAGACAGAGCTGTAAAAATGCAAAATCTCCATCAATGAGCCAAGGAGGAAGGTTTCAAATGGAGTTGTGCTTTTATGTCTAATTAAACACATACTATGTATTATTGCACAATTTCAGGTAAGTACTCTCACTGCTAGTTCTTGCAAAAGATAAATTGTGCAGTAAAACATAAGCACTAGAACATAATTGAAATTTTTCTTAAGTTCAGCAGACTACGTATCACATCCTATAAAATTTTATTTCATTAAGTTTATAGGAATAATTTTATGCTTATTGTACATAAGACTGACCATTACAAAGTAAGGAAAATAATGTTTTCAACACACTTTATAAACATCTTTTCCAAAAATGTAATTATCTAAAATGTTATTGTTTAGACTGATCTTTCACTTGGAGGTAGCAGCAGGAGCAGCAAGTAAAAATGTGCAGTTCAAATAAAATTTTGAATGAATCATATTAAATTTATTTTATCACCAAGTACTCTGTTAGAACTTAGACTACTCTAAGAGTATTTATAGACTGCTCTAGAGGAAAATCATGCAATTAGAAATTGTAATTTTTCAAAAAATTAGATATTTCAGGTATTAAAAAATGCACTCTGAGATAACCTTTATTATTTAGAAATGAAGTCATAATAACCTTGGTTAATAAAGATGATCAGATCTGAAATAAATCCAAAATGAGTCCTTTAATTTTGCATACATAGGGTTTTTTAAAATTATCTGAGTGATATGAATTGCATTTAAATTCCTCCTACTTGACTTCCTTCTGGCTTTTACAACTGGTCTAAGAGGTGTGTTAGGAAAATGCATTTTCCAAAACTACTTCACACTAAAAACAGCCAAAGGATTTCTCATAAAAGGCTGATTAGGCTTTAAGTTTCTGTGTGCCACCACTGTCGAACTGTCAGCTGACACTGATGCTACAGAATACTTGAATGGATGCTTGAGTTCTAGATTCTGCAAAGAATCGTAGCTTTTAAAAAATCATGCATACAGGTAACAGATAATATTTCTGTGTATGAAATGCCTGAATTGGAAATGCATCTATAGCCCAATAGCAGATTAAATGTGAACACAGCATGTCAAGGATGAAGCCATTATTGCATGTCACATGTTAGGAATGTTTTGGAATCTCTCAAAACAAGTCTCTGAGTTTGCCTTCTCTTGTTTGCCTTTGGGATTTTCTGTTTCTTGATTCTACACATTTCTGTATGGCAACCAGAAATGATCCTTCCACAGCATGAAACAGTTTGAAGGCATTTAGAAAGGTGGGACCACAGGCACCCCTTCACACAGCTGGTGTCAGGAATACTTTGTTGTATGCCTTGCAATCTACCTCTGATTATCATTTAGTGAGGAAGAAGTCTGTACAGACCACATAAATTAGAGACCTGATATGACAGAAGCAATGCTTTGCCAATGTGAAATGCTGATTGCCTTTTTGCTGCGACACTTTCTGTGAAAGCTGTTAACCCTAGTTAACCCTGCCACTGCCTCTGATGATCAGGATTATGAATGCCAGATTAAAGTCACGGTCAATAACATATCTGAAAAGAAACATCTCAGGTTACCTATCCAAAAAAGGAGATGGTAATTAGAGACCAAGATTTGGTTCTCATTTCAGGTCAGCTCAGAGAACAGTTGCATTATTTTTTTCTTTCATTTATTAGAAAGAGACAGCCTCGCAGATTTTTATCTTGACTTACATTTGACTTCCACTGAAAAAGAAAGCGTGCTTGAACAACACTGATTCTATGTCCTGCTTCACTGATACAAGCTGTTTTGCATAACATACCCATTTCAGCCTTTCATTTCCTTCCTCTTGGGAATCAATGCATTAATCTGAACTTGCTTTACTTTAGCATGAACAGGAACCACAGCTGTTTTAATTCAGGAAGACCACTGAGTTTATTGCCTTTAAACAACTGAGGTGGACTAATGCCATTTCTGGGTAAAGCCAAAAATAATTGCGTTTAACACATATTTATGCTTCCAATAGCAAAAAACATTGACTGCCTTAGAGGAATATTTGATTAAATCAACACATATAGAAGTTACACATTATATACAAAAGATAGTTAAAAGATAGGCACTGTTTAAGCCGATATTCTCCAGCATGAGAATAAATTCACAAATAGAATGGCATATTGTTATGAACCAACACAAGACTTTGTATTAGGACTGACTTTCTACCTTCAGAATATAGTTTAGTGACCTAAGTGACATGATGGATGAGTTTAAGTTGGGAGCATTCGTTCAGAATGACAAGCAGGAGACCGGTGTTGGTGTTCACAAGTTGTTGAAGTTCAAAGAGATTTGGAATTAATGACAGTGTTTCTTGTCACAAGAAGATCTTATAAATTCAGCAGTGTTCGTAAAAGTTGGAGATAATAATAGATATACTAATACAAACATGACATTCAGCCTTTGTGCATGACTCTCATTAAAAAAAAGAACAGATATGTAACTACTTAGACCTTTCTACATTTAATATTTGCTTACAGTATAATAAAAGCATTTATCAGTGAATCTTCAGACAGTTTTGCAAGAACATCTTGCAAAGCATATTATTTTTTACAATTTGCTTCACTGCTGAAAAAAAAAGAAGTGAATGTATTACTTTATTCATAGACATGTATTACTTTATCCATAGACATCTTCTATAACAAAAATTGATGCTATGTGACATGACAAGGCATTCTATCTCTCTGGGTGACATGGTCCCTAAAATCAGGTAATTTAATGTTTAAAAATTTGCTGTCAGGCGTGTTAAGTTACTCCTTCCACTGGAAATAAACTGATAGGTATGCGAGTTTGGCGACACACCTGAAGAGTGACAGGAGCTGCATCTCTTAAGATTTTGCTAGAAGTTGAAGGAATCAACAATGGGAGAAGTGATAAATACTTTTCCAAAATTACATTAAGATTCAGTGCTCTAAGTCAAGAGTTCTAAGTAGAAACATCCAGGCAATGACAGCAGAGATAACTGCTCAGGGCTGCCTCATCTAACAGACTCGAAATTTGTACTGTGGCATTCAGAGTCATAGACATCATGTGGCGGAGGACTGCCAGTACCTGTATTCTGAATCTTAACTAATTTCCTGAAAATAATAGATTTAGCTTAATTTTCTAATTGCTTGCTCATTCTATTTGCTGACATTAGTACAATGTATTTGGAAGTGACTTTTTCCATTTTCATCAGATTAGAACAAATGAAATAAGGAGAGAGATAATTTGAAAGTTTTGGCTTGGTTTGCAGGTTAAGACTTCTATCATTAAAAGGGCTACTCTGTATGCTATGAAATGGAAGAGCTGTAATTGTACTGAATAATTTAATGTTAGCTATTTCCATCTCCTGACAGCAGAATCTCATTAAAATATTTGCAATAATAAACGATAATTTTTTTCAATTTCAGCCTATTTTTGAGAATAAACTTGGCAATTCCCATACATATTACATAATTTTCTTCCATTATATGCAGTACATTGTGTACTTTTAATTCCTAGTGAGCATGCTCTTCTGAAAATGAAGCCACTGAGCAGATCTGCCAGTATTCCTTGGGAAGTTTTACCCATCTAATGCAATTAAATGCATGTGGCACATTTTGATCCTAAGATACAGTTCATTCTTTTCTTCTATTACTGCACTGATATCTCCAAAATTATCATGGGGGGAATAAAATCAAAATACAAATGTCAGTATTTTTGTGTGATGTTGATAGCTTAATGGTTATGGATCAAAAGACAACACAGTCACCATTGATCAAAAGCATTCAATCCACGCATAGGTTTTATTTTCCTAAGAGTATTAAATTCATTCTAGCATATCTTCAAATAATTCTATGTTGCTGATTATTACCCACTAATAAAGGCTGAAAAGACATGTGAACCTTAAAACCAAGAATGATTTGTGTGTTGGGACCTGGTTTTGTTACATAGTGACACTTTCTTCATAGAAAGAACTTTGAAATTAGTAGCGTGTGCCATCTTCATCATATTTAGTTTAGATACATATTAGAAGAAAAAAATACAGTAGACTTCTCTGAAAAATTTCTAGTGAAGACAATTTTTCCTCTATGAGGCCAATAAATATTTGCCCTCTCTAGGAAGAATTACTGTAAAAATAGTTTTCCAAGGCAAAGGTAAATTTATGTCTAGACTAGTAAACAATGTGTCACAGTAGTAGCAGCAAATGTGAAAATAAAAATAGTTTGTATTGAAGAGGAAATTATTTTTATATAAATTTCAAGGAGGAAGAAGTAATTTTAAGTGAGCTTCAGTCTTGTCCAATGAACCAGTCCAGATATGAAATTATTTTGTGCATTCCTGGCTGACATTTTTGGGGGTTTTTCATTTAAATAAAATACAGGTTCTGCTTCACAAGTTCCCTGATGTGAAACAAGGCAAAGTAATAAGATGCAATTGGACGATTAGCTCCAAACATACTGATCCAGACTAAAATGCTGAAAGAAAGTAGCTCTAAAGTATACATCTCTTGTACATCACCCTACCTGTGCTTTCTCAGGCAGGGACCAAACTAGATGATTGTGTGTTGCAGTGAAAGGCAAAGAAGAGAAAGTAATCGATTCATGTTTCTCTGCTCTTCAGATTAAATCTGTATCAATGAAATATATCAGAAGAAAGTTGCTAGGTAGAGTGAGCTATAATAATATAATATATAATAATACCATATATAATCAATATTCATATATAATCACAATAATATATAATATATATAATCATATATATAATCAATAATCATATATAGATATATATCATATATATCATATATTATAATATATAATATATTCATACATCATATGATAATATATCATATATTATCAATATAATAATATCATGCCCAAACATAATTTTTAAAGGACAGTGGTAAAGATCCAGTAAGTGTGTAAAACACAACATGATATATGGATGTATGCAAGAGTTTACTGGAGTAAATGCAAATCTGAATAAAGACAGATCTTATGTTGTCACTTGTCATATACATAATAAGAAGATCCACATTAAGGTTCACTCACCTTGTGCTATTCCTCACTAATATAGATACTGTCTAAAGTCTAGTCTAAAGTAATGGCTTACAGGATTCTTAGGAAGACAGTCTAATCAGATGTCTCCATAAATTCAAATGTTATCAGGCAGTGGATTTCCAATTACTTGGAAAAGTAATTTTTGTTCATTTAGATTACTGAAGTAGTATAAAACTCTAAAGCAAATATCCATTAGGTCAATATGCTTATTTCCATTGTCCTGTTAAAGATTTTTCTGGATAGTGTCTTTTCATGATGGAGCTGCAGCAGAAGAGGGGGGAATAATGCCTTAAGTTTTAGCTTTCATATTTTCCAGATTCTGTACCTCGTTAGTATATAACACTGAACTTCATATAAAGTGTCAGCAAGATCTCTTCACAGTTTAGTTAGACAAAACAATCCTTCTCCAGCCCCAGAACCAAGCACACCTTTGCGGCTTCAGCCCAAAAAGTGGAAACAACAGCAAATTGAGGAGAGCAATCTGGGAGGATGGGACTTCATAACCTGGAGCTGTAATTGGACAATTAACCCCGATATGTAAATGGGGGTTAAACGTATAAAAGTGTGAAAATTCATGACACACCGTTCTCCTTGGGTGGAGCCATGGCTGGGCTCTTGTACTGCACAAGATGTATCCTTAGAAGGCCTTTTCATATAAACCTACTTTATTCCTTTAACACTATCTAGCCTCTGTTCTAGGTAGCCTCTCCAGGCATCATGACAGCTAAATTTATAAGCTAAGTACACTTGATGGCAAGAATCTTTATTAAAAAGTTTTACTCAAATATATTAATCTGTGTTTCTTCATCATGCTTCTGCATGAAACAATTTAAATCAGCAGTCATCCTGCATCTGGTTAGAGAAATTATTACCTCCACCACATTCTACAAATGAAAGAGGACCTGGTACAAAGAGAGCTGAGGGCTACAGAATGCACGACTGACATGCTAAATGATGTGCCAAGCTGATTAAATAAATCCTTCTTCAAATAGAACCAGTTATAAAAAAAAGAAAAAATGACAGATGTATATTTTCTGCTGGGATTTATACAACCATCTGGCCTTGCAATTTCCAGATGGAAGTTTCACATTAAGTTCTCAAACTAAGATTCTAAGGTATTTGAAAGATCTGTGTTTTCCTTTATTCAAGTATCTGAAGGATAGATGAAGTGCTCTCAGCACTTATGGTTGTAGCTGACTAAGGAAAATTGAATTTTTACGAAGTATGAAATCTATTACTTTGCCAAATATTCCCTTAATAAATTCATTCTATTAAAAGCTGCTGCATGATTAATGAAAATAGTATCTTCAAAGACATTTGCAGAAAGTCAGAATTTCACAGCTCATAGCAAACTTTAATGAGACAATTAAGCCATAAAAGTACTTTCATTCTTGCATTTGAGATTTTTTGCTATATTTAACTTTATGCCATAAGGTAGCCTTTCAAACTTGTCTTTAAGTTTTAAGAATAACTTTCTAGAAACTAATATTTTGTAAACAGGACATGAACAAATGCACAAGGACTAAGAACATTTAGGATTTAAATTAGGACAACAGAAGTGCAAATGGAGATAGATAACACCAAGTTAGACAAAATCTTATGCAGATTTTATATAATAAAAGATAGGTTAAATTTTCTGGAAAGCATATGTGGTCTAAACTAAAATACTATGCTGTTGATAAATAATTCCTAGTGCAAATAGTGGCATCATGGAAACCTCTGGGAAATTCACAGAAATCAGGAACCCGATAACTTATCTGAGATTACTGACCCCCTGCTTGACCTCGGTTGCTGGTTGACTGTTGAAACCAGGGACTCCCTGGAAAAGTAAAGGGAACACACAGAAATATGGAAATGCTTGACAAGATCTCTCAGCTCTTCTGGCTGCAGAAGAGGGTTGCAGAGGGTGAAGACTGCCTTGGTACTTAGCACAGTGTTCATTTCTCTAACTCCATCACAACTACAGGAGTCATGGAGCTTCCTTCAGCTGCCGTAGCTTGAAGAAAACCACGTGCTTCACCACAAAATCTTCTTCTCTTACCTCTTTGAGATACAAAAGTTAAAGTACAACATGCTTGGTACCTTCCACTGACTTGGCTCCTTCTTGAGCTGTAGAACTATTCTCTTTCTTCCTGTCCCTCCTATAGAACATCACTTGGGCCACAGGTCCTTGTAACCACTGCAGTCTGTGCACAGTATTTAACATGCCAATCAGTTTGCTTACAGAGTAGCTTCCTATTCAGAGTATTGAGTAATACTCTGAATTGAGTATATATTGAGTAATAACTCAAACCCAATTTGATTAATTTTACTTAGGAGAAAAACACGAATGGGAGTTATCCCAAAATAAATGGATAAATACAAATATGCATACATCTATAAATACATACTAGATAACTGCACAGTATTAAAACCTTGAGAATCCAATCTAGATCACAGTTTCAAAACATGTGGCACTTAAATGGGTTAAAACTCATCTGTAGTTCTGCATATATTATACTCCTTCTAGCCTGCCAGCGGAGGACAAATTGCCTATTCAATGTTGTACACAATATAATCATGACAGCTGCAAACAACAATAATTATTAACTCAGGTAAGTGATAAACAGCCTTCTTCATCTAGTTATTGCTTGAAGAAATTCACCTAAGTGGCTGGTTTGAAGTGCTAAAAGGCAAAAAACACTGAAAGCAAGTTCAAATCAGGATATTTACTTTAGTGGTGAAACTTTAGACACTCTCTGTTGGTAAAAATATATATTTTTTTTTAATCTAGAGCCTTTCTTGGTTTTACAATATTGTTGAAATCAAAACAAGCCTTTTTAACAGGGAAAATGACCAAAAAACTGATACATTTTGAAATCAAAATAATTTCTTCAAAATTTAGTTCACCCTCTTTTGACTATATGTCATGTCATGATATGTAATATCAGTACGAGATGTGTTAAATGACAATTCTTGCCTTTGAAAAATTTCTTATTCTGGAGTTGGAAATTCCACCTGCTACTTCTGTTCCAGAATATTACACATCTTTGCAGCAGCTGTGCCAGATTTTTAGATCCATCTTTGGAGGGATGGTGTATATTGCATATTCCTAAGCACAGTATGCTTTTTAGGAGTTGTACTTACTTACTGTATGTTTTCACTATTGTTTTCACAGGACAGTTATCAAAGACAATAAATTCTGAGGTCATGCATAGCCCACCATTCACATAAAAAAAATCTGGTCAGCAGATGGATGTAAATATTTAAAAAAAATTCTTTATAGGTGCTAGTATTAAACATCACTTTGAATGCTGATAATGAGGCAAACACTAAAACAGACAGAGAATGCAAATATAAGAAAAGCTATTATTTGTTTTCATGCTAATTATTTTTTTCATTTACTTCCTAAATTTAATTCTCAGATTTTATTACCTTAGACATTTGCCTTGGATATGACTTTGCCTTACATTATATTGAAACACATTTTCAAAGTCCAGTTATCACATCTTAATTATCATTAAATTTTGTCATTACTTTCCTAGCTTTGATTTTGTTTTGATTTTAGCTTTGATTGAACTAAAAATATTAACATGAAAAAATCTGGAATGAAAACATTACCTTCATCACCTACATTACAGTGTTTCATACCCTCTGTATTAGCAATTTGCTTTATAATTTCAGAACTAAGTCTTCACTTGACTTAGAAAAGACCAAAATATTTCAATTATCAGGTGTTGATACTTATAAAAAGCTTTTAAAATTAATTTCCTTCTAAATTTCTGGTCACAGCATTGTGGTAGCAGCACATAACTTCTTGACCTTTTAGATTTAAAAAAGTATCATGATGGTGATGGTAAATTCTCAATAAAATTTCCTGTTTTCAGAATAATAATACAAAATTAAAAAGACAAAATAAATAAGTATCAAAGTAGGAAACCTGATATGCCATCTCTCTCCTGTCTCAAGATCTACTAAATTCTCCTTAATTTCAGATAAAATAATAATTTTTTTAGTAATTTTTTCCTTTCTCCTTTATGTCACATTTTATGGCATCATAAGAAGGCATGAGAAGGTGAAAGGACACTAATTTAAACTGAAGTTTGCTGCTGAAACTTAATATCTTTTGCATAAGGTATTGTTTTCGTACCCTGTTTACTCCCATTTCAGATTTGTTTTAGGGCAGATTCTGACTAGATCATCAGGAAAATGTCCAGTCCTTGGGCCATAAAATGAAACCTTAAAATAATCACTTATATTCAGCCATGTTTCTCCCTCTCTGGAGCCAGAACATTTGTCCTTATCTCTAAGATTGTTCACAGTCTGGCTTAATTAACAGTTCAGGCACTCTTTGTACAGTCATAGTCAATCTGCCAGGATACTTGAAAGCAAAGAGGTTGGTATTTTCTCGTGAACATTTAAGGGATGTAACTTTTACCTTGAAGGATTTCTGGGTTTGAGGAAGCATAACCAGATACTTGACATGGAGCAGCAGAATGGAAGCACGCAGAGGATCTGCTTCTGATGGCCACTGCTGATGTGAGGTTACAAATGTTGGAAATTTCAATGAAGGAAAATTAGAAAACTGAATATTTTAATGCCTACAGCATGCGCTGACTAGGGAATTCTGAAAAACTTTCCAATGCAGAAAAACAGGCACAGAAATTCAGTTATTATTCAAGACCTGGAGATTAAACTAAAGAGAATTAAACTGCTTCATTTACTGATTTGTGGCAAGAAGCCATTTAATCAATCAGTGCAAAGCTTCTAAATGTTTTCTCTTTGAAGTCATGTGATGAAAAAGATTCATAAATGCCATCAGTTAAAGTCAGATTTTAGTCTTGTGTTAAGACTGTCTTTCCGTGCTGCACTGTCCTGTCCTACTCTCCCTCTATGCTTTGGTTGGTGCATCAGTAAACCATAAACCCCAACAACACTTTCAATCCACATTTAGACTAGTCTGGCAACACAGACACTAATGATTGAGTATAAGGTGTATTATGGATGTTTAAATTGTTCAAAATTGCAATTTTCCCCAATTTATCTCTTGGTCTAGTTGTGAAGTTCCTTAACCACAGTCATAATGGAATCATAAATGTTATTAGAATTATAAAGTATAATTACAGTAAAATTAGTCTTCCTTAGACAAAACTACAGTATCAATGAAGTATATGAAGTATATTAAGTATATGAAGTTAATTACCAGTCTGCATCCTTGAAATATCATAACTGAATTACAAAAACAGACATTAAGACTAGCCTCACTTTTGTGTCAGCAGATAAAACTTCCACCATAACCATAAGTACAAGCCAAAAAGTGATGCTCAGGATTTGTTACTGTCTTGGGGTGACTGTATGATGCCTGTATCCCCAAATAGTCTGTTCTGTTGGTGTTGAATATTAAATTCTGCAACTTTAAGACTGGTTCCAGGAGTGAAGGGGGGAAAGAAGAAGTGCAGGGTGTGTTATCAGAGGCTGCACTGGCTCCCCATCATTCCTGCTCTCGGACTGTGTTGTCTGCGGTGGACAGCGAGGGAGAGCTCCTTTGCTCTGGGTTAGTTTTTCTGGCTAGCTGAGGCAGAGAAGCTCCCTGGATTGTTGTTTTTTTTTTCTTTTCCTTTTTCCTGGAACTGTTTGAACCTGCTCTGGACTGAAAACCCAGAGGAGCACCAGGAGCTCACACCTGTGTCCCACCGGGCCTGGCCTGGGCCGCAGCATTCCCCAGCACAGGAGGGACTGATCCCAGCCTGAGTGAGCCAGGCAGCCCACGGAAAAAACTCTTCTAAATCTGCCATCTTTTCAGAACGGCGAGAGGTTTTCTGTTTGGTATTGCTCATTTTTGTACTGGAAGGTGTGTTGAGTGTTGAATAAACAGCTGTTTTTTTCCGCTTCTCTCCGAGGAAATTTTTTTTCCTGAGCCAACAGAGGGAGGGACTGCTTGGATCTTTTTTCCCAGAGGGACCCCATTCAGAGGTTTCCTCCCAAATTTTGTCCTAAACCAGGACAATTATATAAAGAAAAATAAAGTATGCATATAAAGTATGTTAGAAACTTAGAACATGATATGATATGAACATAATATCGTGGCATACTTTTCTTGAAATGAAAACCTTTTAATGGGTAAGATTTTCATGGAGATTAATGCTCTGTAAATATAAAACTACAAATGTGGTTCATGAACAAATATATTTCTCACGTCTTTCTGATATTCTCATATTAGAAATGAATGGTAATATCCTCTCTAGGCAGTTCTACATAGGAACTACAGGAGATCTACATGGGAAAAATATAAAAATATTAGGAATCAAGTAGATCTATTTTATATCCAAGACTAGGCTACTCTTTAAACACCTAATACAGTAACTTGGTTAATATGTGATTTAAAAACACATAGTGAGGAAAATTTTCATTTTACAACATTAAGAATATTTCTTGCCCAAGAGTAATCAGCTATCACCAAAGACAAGCAGTATTTCCTGTTAAAAAAAAAAAAAAGGGAAAAAAAGGAGGTGTGGGGAGAGAAAAGAACTAACCCAGACTGAGCCGGTAATTTCCAAACTCAATTTTTCATATACTTTTTAAAAGCGTCTAAATGGATATATGGATATTTGCTTTTAAAAACAATTAGTACCTATGCCCTTCAAATTCCCTGAACTGGAAAACCATGTTATTAACAAACACTTTTTTTTTAATAAATGAAATATTAAGGGACAATTAGATAAGCTTACATTCAGCAACTATGACTCACTTTATAAAACCTTTTAAAAACATTTCAGCTTGGCCCTATTGTTCCAAAACTGCTGCTCTGTATGTTCCCTTAGGTCCTCCAGCTCAATGAAAAGGTCTCAAAACTTCAGTTTTATGGTCATTATGAAACCAGTCCTTCATAGGCATTGTAACTCTCTGAGCGTGAAACAGCCCCTGCTAAAGTCCCACAGTTTTGTTGAGAACATAATACTTTTATGACTCTGTGTCAGCAATGTTCAGCAATAACAAAACCATACATTTTGCAGTCAAGAAAGCTGAGAAGTCAAAGAAACATTAAGCCACCTCAGACAGATCCTGCTTACAGTTTGAAACTCTCAAAGCTCAAAAAAGTCAGATCAAGCTCAGCACCACTAGAACTGTGAGGCTGGGTACCCTAGATGAAGCCAGCTCTAGTTGAACTAATAATTTTAAAGTAAAATGCAAACATGCTTTCAGATCTTAAAATTAGAAATCTTTCTGCAACATATGCTAAACATTTTTTTTTTAATTTTTGATTTATTCATGGATGATTTAATTCAATGGAATAGAATTAATGCAAGAAAGAAGCAATGGTTATAAACACATTCCATAGATTAGCATGATAGCTATCTTCATCCTTTTTACTGCCAGAAATCAGTTTACAAAATGTCACATATAATTCTTTTTCAGAAAACACCGCCATATTTCTTCACACCTTGTTTTTCTGAAAAACTCGTTTTCTTTTGCCAAGAGTCAGAAATAGTATTAGATGCATTTGCTTTCTTGAGTTTATGGATGGCTGAAGTCTACTGTTTGATAAAAAAGACAAGCTAATTTTGATGCCTCCAAACCAACATGCAGCAACCTTATGGAACCTCTTTAACCTGCAGATTCATTTATCATGAGACCACAGGAAGAAGCAACATGGGAAATTCATATGGACTAAAATTGTGTCTTCTGGTTTTTGTTAGTATCAGATATTGCAATCGCAGAAATCAAAACAAAACAAAGAAAAATAAGCACACAAAAAACCCTTCCCTTAAAAATAACATAAATCCCCAACCAACAACAACAACAAAAAAAACATATCCACCACATACACAAAAACCCAAAACCACCATCTGAATAGTTGCAGCTAAGCACTGACTGCTAAGAGAAAAATAGTATTTTGGCAATCCTATTAAAGCATCACTCTTCAAGTTCTAGAAAGATACAGGAAACAACCAGAAAAAAGCCTGCAATTTCTCTGAGCAAAGATAAAACAAATTCTTACTGTGGAAGCAAATTTCTTCTTATGGGATTAATTGCATGTCAAATCTGCAGGATAACATAAAGAATGGATGAATCAAAATAGTTATAACCTTTCTTGTTTCTCTGTCTTGTGCTACTGCAAAAAAAAAAAATCACAGTTTGAACAATTTCTTCCTTTAAAAAGTTTGAATTTTTGTGAAAAATTACACTTCTGCATTCTTAAAAAGCAGAATGTCTGAGAAAAATAAGGAAACATCAAAATCTCCTATTGATAGATAATGAACCTCTGGTATAAAAGTCCCAGAAGAATTCTCGTGGGGATGGTAGAGAATCTTTATAACCTTATTTCAGTAATTCAGATTAGGTTATTGATGATAGGCCATTGTCAGCATGTTTCATTATTTTATTTTATTGCTGCTTCATTATTTTCCTGAAACGAATTCCCTGTCTTTCCTGGAGGACTTGTATCTATTCTGCACATAGCACTAAAATCTCAGTGCAATGTAATAAACAGCAATTTTGATATCAGCTAAGGGAATCAATTCAAGGTGTTGGCACAAAAAAAAAAAACAACAAAAAACCACCAAAACAAAAAAAAAAAAAAAACAAAAAAAACCCAACAACCAAAAAGCTCCAATAAACCACAAGCCCCACAAAACCTCCAGAAAACTTTGTTTTATTTATTTTGGGGGTTTTGTGGGTTTTTTTGGAGAAAGCAATGTATTTGTTATAGAGTAGACATAATTGATAAGATTTTGAACACAGCAGGTTTCTGCTTTGCTGAGACTGAGGAAACTGCATGCAAGAGACTGAGAAAATTATTTCTGGATATAGGACACCTGGACTAACAGAAATTAAGGCATTCTTAGATACTTCTATAATCCATAGGAGAAACTCAACACCCTAAGAGATAAAACAAATAGTAAATATATGAAATCTGTCAAAACACAGGTTCTCTCGCTCTTTCTCTACTTTTAGCTCCCTCTTAATATCAAAGGAGTATAACTGTGCAGTACAATGTAAAAAATACACATGCTAAAAAAGTAGCTTTTGGGGATTTTTGGGGTTTTTTTGGTGTTTTGTTTTTTTTTTTTTTTTTTTTTTTTTTGAGGATTTTTTGAGGATATTCTGAATCTATCAAGTTAATTTACAAGCATTATGAAAAATGCAACAAGTAACTAAAAATCTGAGTAGTCATCTGATATCACCATCTCTCTGACTCCAAAAAAAGTGTACAGGAGTCTCTGGCTGGGTCAAACCAAAGATCCATCACACTTTGTGCTTTGTTTCAAATGATGGGTAGTAGACCTTGTCTGGAAAAAAGGAACTGTGAAGTTACTACCCCAGATTACAAACTCCTATAATTTGCAGCTCAGAGACTTTCTGACACAGAGATTCGTATTCCAATGCCTGATTTGATTCCTCTGCCGTTAACAGATCCAGCTACTCTGCGGTGCCTGGAAAAATGTTGAGCACCCATTCATCCTGTTGCAAGTCCTACAGCATAATAATAGGCTAGCCTATACAGCTGTTATACAGGATTAATTCCAAATTCTGTTATCTTTCAGAAAGCATATAACTTAATAACTTTGTCACCTTACTCTTCACCCACTCAGAGGCCATTTACATATATGTTAAAAAGCACAAGTGTCAGACAAGGTAGTAGTGACTTTTTTCCCATGAGAAAAAATATTCTTATTCTTTGCTTTCCCTTCAGTTAGTTTGTTTTGGTGTTGATTTTATTTTGTTTGTTTCGTTTGGTTTGGTTTGGGTTTTTTTTTTCTTTTTTTAGTTTGTGTGCAATTTTTTGTTTTTACCTGCTGGTTTCCCTGAGACACTTTGAAGGGAAAACCATCTTTAATGTATTTTGGAAATCCAAGCAGCCTACACTGAATTATATATATATCTTACAAGCCATGAAATACTTTCCTCACACATATCTGTTTACCATGGAGACTCATTATTAAACCACAAGGAATGTAGCTCTGAGGACATCCAAGAGCAAATCATATGATATAAAAGCACAGTACAGTGCAAACCAAAGCCATAAGAAGCATATGACGATTTCCCTTTGATTCCTTTAGTCATTAAGTTATTGACAAGAAGTAGCTCGCAGGACTGAATGAATAAAGAGATCAGCACACATGGTGAGATTATCAAAGCACATTCAGAAAAGTGTCCAGTGCAATCCAGTCCCTTACACCCTAATATAAAAGTGTCTCATGCTTGGAACCTTATCATAGCAGCTATCTTTGAATGAAACAAAACCTAATCTATTTTCTAATATATAAATTATGAAGACAAAATTAAGGATAATCTTTCCCTGAAGTCTGTCTTCTAAAATACAAAACTCTTTCACTTGAGAAGAGAAAGAAGATACAGTTTATACACTTCTATATGGAGTATGCTAAGACCTATTTATTGACTCATAAAAGAACTGATATGACTGTAGTACAAATAACAGCAATATTGCCTTTTACTCTACAATAATTAATACCACTGTTATTTTTTTATTGTGTAATATGCACTTGTCTGTATAGCACCTGCTTCTTTTATCCCTCTGAGTTTCAAGAAGGGAATGACATGAGTTTGCTTATTACTCAATGTTGAGTGTAAAACGTACTTCCAACTTGCCTTTAATGTTAAATTTTGTTTTTCAGAGAAGATTTTCCAGGTACACAACCCAGAAAAATTGTAGTTCCGAATTATCTGATAGCTTTATGTATTGTTATCTTTAGATTTTTCAACAGAACCATGCCTATTTTCATCTATGTTAGAAACATGTCATAACTTGATTTTATGCCTGTAGGAGTTTTATTAGATGACTGTGTTAGCAATTTGACATTTACATCAAAAGTTGTTTACTTGCAAAGCAGTACGTGTCTGTCTATCTGCTATAATAATATAAGGATCTGAAGACAGATGCAAACTCATTTTACGTGACTTTAGCCTTCAGAATTACTGCTCCCCACAGACAAAAATAGCTATTCTAATGCAATTTCACAGAGATTTAATTTTCTGATGACTAACGACTAATTTTGTAATAACTGACTCTGATTATTCCATTTTTAATTCTTCTGTTCCATATCCTGTTCAATATTTTCCATATTGACACCAGAAGTTGAACTAGTAAAGACTAGTGAAAATTCAGATTGAAGTATTGATCTCCATAAGCAAACAAATTCTAAGTTCTAATTCTGTTTAATATTAATTCTTTAAAAATTCAAGTGTTTGTGGAAGATTAATCAAGCTAAGAGACAAAGACTATATCTGTACCTTCTTTTGCAGGCATTGTGATTTCATTATTGTTGTTTCTGAGTTAAAAATTTGTTGTTAAATATACACAGCTCCCATTAACATGACTTTTTCAGGGACCATTATTTTTCCTGAATTAAATAATACTTTCCCTGGTACTTAATAATATATATTAAGGAGAGGAGCACATAAGATGTAGGCTTGCAGCATGCTAGACACACACTCAGATCTTTCAATTTGTGGTAATATGGTTGCCCTCAGAATATACAAAGGAACTTACTGATTTTCACAAATGAAATGACTGCCCATAAAGTAAAAAAAAAAAAAAAAGAGCCCATTTTACTAAAATCTTTTTATTCCTTCATAAAAGATATTTCATAATAAAATTCATATTAAGCCAGTCCAAATCCTATGCTGAACAAAATATCAATTTCAAGGGTTTCTCAGATTTTAAGGGGAGTGTTGAAAGAGAAAGGTTAAGTGGACTTTATCAGCAGAGAAAGAAATGCAGTGTGTGTATCAATCATCTCAATTATCACTGATGTTAATCCCTGTACCCCAATGCTTTATTCACATTTACAGAGAAGAAAGAGAAAGCATATTTTTATGTGAATGTCATCTCTTAGGACTTTCAGGGATCCTTGTATTATGAGCCAAACAGAATAACCTAGTGAAACTCATGAGCTAATGTATACCTCAATGATTTTTTCAAAAGCTATGCCAGAAAAATTTACAACAGCTGAGTGATGCTTCTTGCAGTCAACAGATGACCAAGACAAGTTGAAATAAGAGAGAAGAAAATGAGACAAATGACACATTTCATGAGAGTGTCTTACCAATTAAATTACCATCATAGTATCTGTAAGATTTATTATTACCTGAGTCCAGTCTCCTCAAAATCACAAACAAGTCCATGGTACATTTGAGAGAATAATTGAGACCTAACAGTGGTATTTCACTGATTGAGACTCTTAAAGCTGATAAAACAAAAATGAATTTCTCATAAAATAGAATTATATGAATTACGCAACATAGGGAATCTCTGCAACTCTTGAAGGGGGAAAACTCTGGGCTGCCTCCTGTGAATTAAATTTGTATGTTCTTACTGCATTTGTTATTATGTATCAAGGTGGATGGTTGGTTGCCTCATCATCCTAAAACATCTCTACTTTAGTTTTCCAGTCAACTTTGTGTTCTTACACATATAACCTTTAACTTCTTGATCTACTACTGTTAGAAATCTGATCATTTTCTTTCTCCCCAAATGACCATAGTTTAAACTCTTCATACCAGATAAGAAGTTTGTGTCCATTATCATCTCAGCAGATCTGAGGATAAAATATCTAGTTTTTAAATTAATTAAAAGCTTTATTCCATTTATAAAATTTATCCCACTTGATTTAAATATGGAAATTAACATAGTTCTGAATAATTAAGCCATACGTTCAGCTAAATATATATCCTATAAAACAGTATTATTGTAAAAGATTCATCAGAGGTGGAAATTTCCTTTATGAATTTTGGTGTATCAGTAGGATTTTTCCCATTGCTATTTGTAAAAATGATTATGTGCTATCATGGTAAATATCGTTTCATGAATATATAGCAAGAGAAAATGCGAGAAATGTGTATGTACAGATGTTTCTGACACTTTCACAAGTTGAAAAGGATAACTTATACCAAAGTTTAGGACAAGTTTACCCACCAGTAAAAGACATGAAAATCCAAATGCTGTTACAGTAACTATTATAAATGAAGAATTTAAAGCCAAATCAGCCTGTAACATTTTGTCCTAGACTTGGGACTTGGAATGGACTACATGACCTCTGGATGTTCCTTCTAGTCCAAAGTATAGAAGGTTTCTACACAAAAAAGAATGGTTTTCCAAGACATTTATATTAGATGACCCACATATATTTATCAGGCTGAAGCAGTCAATGGTTAACCTGCCCTCAGTGTTTGAATGCCAAACTCTCTCCTTACACATATATATGTTGTTCTTAGCCAAATGCTTCACATTTTGTGCATGGGACATAGGAGAAAAATTAGTAAGCAAAATATAACAAGATTTGAATTTCTGCTATGGATGGAAACAGATTTTAGACAAGGATACTGGCTTTTAAGAAGTCACAGACTATATATTTTTATCTGCCTGAGGTTTTGGGGTACCTTCCTGATATTTGCTCAAGGCATTGTCTCTTCCTCCCTCTCTCTTGCTATGAAATTCTCTACAATATAAATACAGGTTACCAAAAAAAAAAAAAATTACAATAAAGTAAAAGAATAATATTTAAAGTAAAAGAATAACATTTTCAAAATCCACCTAAAAGATAAGAAAGTCCTCTGTTAGTTTGGGGTTGCACATTCAGCTCTGAGATTACTCTTACCTTAACCTTCCTCAAGAGTCTGATAGGACAACTCATACTTTTCCAGATCCTGCTGGGCCCCATGAGCAATGTGTAAGTTTTCAGTAGGCAACACCAGACATCATCAATCATGTGGAAGTCAGGTTTGTACAGCATTCTGGAGGACTGAGAAAATAAAAACACAGTAAACTGTACTCGTAGATCATTCTGTATTTAATGGTTTGGAAGGCTATATATAAAAGGTCTCATTCTCAAAATTGTTTATATAATACATGATAAATTATGGTTTTACCACTTCCACAATATTTTATTTTGAGAAATAAAAGGTCAGTTTAGCAACATTATTAAGGAAAAACGGCATAGACTTTATGGATTTTTTTGATTACTCGCATTAATGTCAGGTTCAAAATGGGTTGCATTCATAATTAGCTCTTACTGACTAAAAGGATATAGTTCAAGAAAGATGAAGATGAAAGGCTATTCAACCTATGAATTGCTAAATCGGCCTTCCATCCCTAGAAGGAATAAAACAGCTTCTTTTTATAGACCATACTGTGTAGCAAATGATGGGTTTTTAAGAACTGTGTGCAATGTGTGCACTGCGTGCTTCAATATTTGTGATATAGCAAGCTGCCATTTGATAATGCTTTGATAATGGTTTTATTGCTGGGTGACATCTTGGAGAGATCACCACCTACGGTGAACAGTAAAAGAGTATAGATGTAGAACAACATAATAAAAATATTTGCTTTTACTTAGGGTGTTCCATCCACTTAGCATCTCACAAAAAAAAAAAAAAAAGAAGGAATCTTTACTGACAAGGAGAAAGAAAGAAGTGCACAAGACATGGACCATTTGCACAGTCAGTGATTTAGAGTATATGGAAAGTGTTTATATTTTCTGAGTCCCAGTGGACTTCTTATTAAACTGCTCTTCAGTCATCCTGAAAACATGGTGGAAAATCAAATTATTAATGGAAGCAATTAGAATCTGCATTATAAAAGTATAATCAAATCTTATTATAAATCCAGCTCTTTTTTCGGAATGGCATGGAGATTTCAAGTAGCCTTGCCAGTCAGAACAGAAGAAAGTTTGCTAACTTCTAAATATATATAAATAAGAAATTAGATATTGTAGTAGGACCTACAGCTTGTCTGTGGGCTAGAGATGGTTAAAGAAGAAGTATTCAAATCTGACCAAGGCTGTTGGCCTGGAAACCAAGAAGGAGAAGGAGATAAGCAGAAGAAAACCTGCAGCTGGGAAAGTATTTTTAGAAAGGTCTTGGGAACAACAGAGGTGGAGAACTTTTCCACCAATAATTGTTATGTTGATCTGTTATGACCAATGAATAAAGTGTAAACTTCATGGAGTGTATAAAAGACAGCTGACTGTTGTAATAAACGGGATATTAGTCTTCTGAAATGTAGTGTGTCTATTCGTATGTTGCGCCCGCCTCTACAATGACAAGATAAAAAACCATTTATTGAGCAAATAATTGTAGTTACATAATCATTCTGTGATCAGTTCCACTACACAGACTTGGGAAGGCACGTGATTCAAAAAACATGTTCAACATATTAAGTTGATATTATACTATTTTATTATATTAACATATAATATTCTACTGGAAAGTAATGCTCCACCCCAGGATTTGTTTTGTTATCTAAACTAAAGTCATAATATTTCTATTTTTTAAATGCATATGTGTAACATTTGTCTTCTGTGTAAGAAGAAATTGACCCTTCCCTTCCCTGGTGCTTTGTGATAGAGCACAGGAGACAATTTGAATGGATAAGTAAATTTTCTACAAAGTAACCAAGTCAAAGTATTCCTGGCACTGCAATGTTTAGGCAAAAACTGTGTAACTGTTACTGAATACATGTCTTTATGTCTTTATGAAGATAAAATGTGAAATAAAACATACACAATTTAAGTGTCTCAACTACATTAATCATATGCAGCAACGCATTAGCATAATCAGTAATGTATTATTTATACATATAATACTCCCTTATTTTTATTGCACCCATTTTATGCATGAACATGACCTTATATAAATTTGATTTTTTATTTTTTTTTTTATACAGGCATTCACAAACTGGCCCTTGGGATGCACTATAAAATGTGGAAAAAAACCTTAATGGTACTAAAATTAAAACATTGTCTGATTTTACTTCCTCTGCTTTGCTTTTAAGTGAACTTCATAACACAGTCTTATGGCAGCTATAATTAAAAAGTGTATATACATATACGAACACTAAAGTATTAAGCACCTTAAAGTCACTAAAACCAAAAGAAGCTTTTTACAGCAGTGATAAGGCCTTTTCCAAAGGGAAAATATGAGCAGAATGATGCTTTGTTTCTGCTTTACTTAGATAAGAGAACTCTGACTCCTTGTCAGGATGTAGGAACCACGTATTTCTATCAGCTCTGAACACAAAAGGGCTCCTCCTCCCCCATTTTAAAAACTCAATCTATTCACTATATCAACTTGTCCAAAAATCAGCCAAAGAAACATTCAGAAGACTTTGATGCATGATGCAGGGGAATGAATATGGAGGTCCAAAAGTGTTGAAACCAGTCCTCCTCAAATGTAATAAAGACTCTCAGCTCATCTTAAATCTAATGGCTAATCCTGCTTGTCTAAGAAGAAAGTCACAGAAAATATATAGGGAAGTACAAGGATAAAGGCAATATGGCTGCCTGCAGCTGGGCTTAACAGTTTGCAGATTGGAAGCTTTGAAAAATGTTTTCCCTTTAGTAGTAGACCAAGTTTGCCAAGTCATAAAAAGCTCATTCTGCAAGAAGAAGCTTTTTAAAGAGTGCAAGATGAACAAGCAGATTTAAAAAAGGAATAAATAATCATGGTGGAAAACAGTAAAAAAGAAGACCAGAGCTCTCCCGTACTACATGCTTTGTCTTTGTAGCTACAAGCTTCATTCCCCCCAGCAAACAGTGAATTATAAATTGCCTCACTGAATAGAACATTCACCCTCATCTATATGCTAATATTAAGAAGTAAATATGCACAGAAATAAGTGCACATGTTTACAGTCATAATAATGAATTAAAAGCAAAAGAACTCTAAACCTACTTCTCCAAGTCTTAATGGTGTCAAACAAAATGACCCACCATGATTTATAGGGCTGAAAAATTAAAGTCTCTTCTATAATTCTTAGAAGACAGACAGAATGACTGAAACAGAATCTGTACTGTTAATCTCCCCTGTCATGCATATAATGTATGCCATAACACCTACATTAAATTTACTACTGGTTTGTTTTTTTGCCTTTTTGTCTCCATGCACTGGGTGCTTATTCGGAGCTAGATGTTCATTTCAAAACACTGCAAAATTTTATCAAAGTATGTATGAAACTGAGTATTCCTTTCATCTCAGAGCTTTTGAAATGTTCACTATCATGTTAATATAAAATTACTTTCAGAAAATATAAGAACTGATTGAAGTCACCATGTGTGAATAAACATTTTGTAAAGACATTTCTTTTAAGTATTTAAAAATATAATTTTTCTGCAAATAAACAGTGCATCCAACTTGTTGATGTCTTCAATGTATCCTGGAAGATTCATTCTAACAATTCAGTTATGCTTACTGACTACACAGACAGGTAACCAGCATCTGTCAGTACCTGTCTGCTAAATATGGCTTCACAAATAAAGCACTTTACTGGATGCGATGCTGGAATATTTAATGTGATGATTTTTTTTTAACTACTTTAGGCTTCTATCAGTTTTCCCTTACGATGATCATTGATGCTAGGGTTAATGGCTGTTCCTAAATGCAGATTTTCATGCCTTGGCAGCAGTGAATTACTTTTAAATGCTGAGACCTTTTAACCTGAATTTCCTGGTATTTGATTTCAGGAGCAGTAGCGAAATTTTATGCATTTTTTATCTGGGGTTTCAATGTACAATTATTTTCGTATTTGGGTTTTTTTTCTCTGCCAGTGTGCAATGGACACCATCTAGTAATCACATTTAATGTCTTATGAATCTGCAATGAAACCTGTACAAAGTTAAAGGCTACAAGATTGGATTTATATACTTTAATAGATTTTTCGTATGTCTGTGAACCAAAACAGTAGAGAAAGATTCAGATGGTATGTAAAGACTTAACTCATTGGAGACTAATAACTATTTATAATTCTTCCCCTGCAAAAGCTATCCTATAAAATGAATTACTGTTAATTATGGTATCACAAACAAAAGACCCTAATTTTGTGCAGGAGCAGTTCCTTAACAGCAACATAAAAAGTGTAATGAGACTCTTCTCTAAGATCCTAAGCAGAAATCCTGTCACTGAATATTATGGTAGTACATGACCTAGAAAATTAATTTGAACTACATAAATCATGTATAAAAACCTAATATTGTCTATTGAAAGGGAAAAGCAGAGACTAAAATCTCTCTCTTGTTACTAGGAGGTATTCCCAGGAAACTATGTGTTAACTAAGAAGATGCTGGAAATTGAAATGACCTTTAAATTAGAGAGAGTTTGGCATTTATATCCTGGTGATAACTTGCCTTTTTCATACCTTCTTCAGTTTAAAATTCCACAAGTACATCTCTAAGTCTGACAAGATTTATAGCATCACTTGAAAAAAAAAAGCATTTCCACTGGTAATTCTTGTTAAGAATTAACATAACTTTTATATTCATCACATAAATAAAGATTTATAGTCTGATTAAAATCAGGCACAGCAATATCCTCCTTGCCATTCTTTGTAAAGATGTATAATGGGAATAAATTCTGATTTACAATATTAATTATCCTATGTCATAAAAAAAAGCGTCTCTGCCTCACACACTGATATGGACTTTTCAATAAGAAATCTTCTCCTTTATATTTATCACTTCTCAGCCTACAGTGGGGATTTTTTTAGGCTTTTGCTTCAGTTTCAGAAGTAAAACAGAGCAGTATCATAGACACAGAGACGGAGAATCTGCTAAAATCACAAAAAACACCCAAACCATAATATTTTAAAAGATGCAATCTGCTTTAGAAGGAAATAAAAGCTGCTTTTTTCACACCAGTTGGTTGATTAATGATACAGCTCAAAAAGATTAAAAAACACAATACTTAACAAGTTACAAAGAAACCCTAAAGTTGAAGGACAAGCAGATGGCGACTTCTATCATATTGTTTTAAAACTGGGATCCTAATGATGCCAGTGCTATGTACTCTACCTTTAATCCAGGCAAAGGAGCTCAAAATTTGGGTACAGGTTAATAGGTGGAAGTACTAAGTTAACAATCTGGGATAAATTTTTGTCTCAAAAAAAATAACAACATAAAATGACATAATATTGGGTGGGGGTCAGAGATGGTTAGATCTAAGTTAGTCTTTACAGAGGAGGCATTTGAAATAGTTGGTTCCTTAAGAAATCTTATGTTGGAGACATCTGTTAGATGGTCCAGAACAATGAAATGGAAAAATATCAGACTAGGGAACATTTAAACAAACCAAACACATACAAGTCTGTGGGAAGTATTCATAAGTGCTGATGTCTCTGCAGGTCCATACAACTATCTTTGAAAACCCATGAGGCTCAGAGGAGTTTCCTCAGGACTGGAAAAAAACACTGTCCCTCCTATATTCAAGAAGGGCAAGATAGAGGATCCAAGGATCTGCAGGCTAATCAGCCTCACATTTACCTTCCAGAAGGTAATGAAGCAAACAATCCTGGAAACTGTTCCTATGCATATCAGCAAGTTGATTTGGTGTATTCAACATAGATAATAGAATTATTATGCCTGATGAGCCTGATAGCCTTCAGCAAAAAACATTATTTGTTTAGTGGGTGAGGGAAGAGAAGTTGATTTTGTACATCCTGATTTTAGCAAGGCTTTTGATGCTTTCACAACATCTTCATTGAAACACTGATGGATGTGTAAACCAGATGAGTGGTCTGTGATGTGGACTTAATACTACCTGATCTTCTGGGCTCAAAGGATTATGGTGAAAGTCAGGAAGTCCAGCTGGAGGTCAGATGCTGGTTTGCCATCCCAAGAATCAAAACTTGATGTGATATAATTTAATCTCTTCATTTATGACCTGGATGATAGGACAGAGTGCACTCTTGCCAAATTTGAAGATGATACAAAACTGTGAGGAGGCATCAGTAGACCAGATGGTCATCCCACCATGCAGAGGGACCTTAGATGGCTGGAGAAATGATTCTTATAAAGAAAGAACATTATGAAATTCAGCAAATGCAAATGTAGAGTCCTGCACCTAGGAAGGAATAACCCCATAGAACAGTCCAGGCTGGGGGCCACATGGCTGGAAAACAATTTTATAGAAAGGCTCTGGGGGTCTTTCTAAACACCAAGTTGAACATGAGCAAGCAGTGTGACTTCAAAGCAAATGAGAGTAACAAGATTCTGTGCTGCATTAGGAAGATTGTTGCCAGACAGTCAGAGGAAATAATCCTTCACCTCTCCTTGACACTAAGTCCATATCTGAAGTACCCTTCCCAGTTCTGGGCTCCCTACTACAAGAAAGACAGGTAGTGTCTTTCTTGTAATGTCTTCTGGATGTACTGTACTGGATTTCAGTAAATGGACACAGAGATGATTAAGGCACTGTAGCACTCCTCATGTGAGGAGTGGCTGAGAGAGCTGCGAGAAGGGAAAATTCGGGTCATTTACAAATGTGTATAAATAATGGGGGATGGAGCAGAGAAGATAGAGCTGTGTCTTCTGTACCCAACCTGGTCCATAGGCTTCTGTCACAGCTTGACCTTGGCTGGAAGCCAGGTGATCACCAAACTACTCTACTATTCCCCTTTCCAGCTGGCCAGGGGGGAAAATAAGAGGGAAAAATAAGGGGACAGAAAACAACTTCTAGGCTGAGATAAGGCAATTTACTAATGCAAAAGCAAAATTTTTTTGCATTTATAAGCAAAGAGGAAAAAAAAGTTTATTCTCTGCTTCCCACCAGCAAGCAATCTCTGCCGCTTCCCAGGAAGCAGGGCTTCAGCACATGGAGCAGTTGCTCTGGAAGGCAAATACTGTAAACAAAAAATGTTCCCCATTCTTCCTCCCTCCCTTAACTTTTATATCTGAGCTGATGTCATATGGTATGGAATACCTGTTTGGTTAATTTGGGCCAGCTGGCCTAGTTGTGTCCCCTGCCAGCACCTTGCCCACTCCCAGCTCCTTGGGACCGGGGAAATACCAAGGAACAGTGCTGATCCATCTCAACCAGCTCCAGTACAGCTTCCCTTGCCTGTCACTGTCAGAGAGAAAACACAGGGCTGGACTGATGTTCGGGATAACTGACTGCAGGTAACCCAATATTCCTAGTGACATCAAGGAAGGACCAACTTATTTTCCTCTTTTGCTTAGATGTTTACAATGCTCATTTGATGGTTAAGACGGGGTGGCTAACTCTGTTCTGATAGCGAGAGGATAAATAAGAGCTCCAGCTTCACAGTACATACATGTTGGTCTCGATTCTCAGATTAGTTACATATTCTCTTCTTTCAAAGTGTCAGAGAAACCAGAATGTTGCCCTACCGGTGTCAACTACAAGGATAATTGGAAAGTATGAGAATCCCTTAACAAAAGACGCAATGACAGACATGTGTCACTGTCTTTTTTGTTAAGGAATTTCTTGTATAGCTGTATGATACCATGCACACACAGCTGTGACTGAAAGTCCATATGTCAAACACACAACTGTGACTCATTTATGTCATCATCCCTTGTACTATTTTACGCTCATTACACTTGGTTTGGGATTATAAACAAGAAGAAGATTTGTTTACTTCTTAAGAGTTTTGTTTGTTTAGCTCAGGGCAAAATAGCTTTGCATCTTTGTTGACTAAGTGTGACAGCTACTGAAAATAAAGCTTTTAAGCATTCCTACTAAACAACATTATCTGGGAGGCTAAATTAAAATTTACTTACAGTACAATAGGGTTTCAATGGGTTTTTAACAATTCTCTTTGTATTTCCTCTGCCACTTTGAAGAAGAGTAATATGGGGTATCTAACCATTAGAGAATAGTTTTTTGTTTGGTTGTTTTGTTTTGTTTTGTTTTCCAGAATTTAAATCTGTTAAAATATAGGGTCTAACTGTGATACAGCAGTGTAAATTGTCTGAGCAAGCCCCATGGAGACTGAAAATTCAGGGATGCTTTATTTTTCTTTTTTAGTGGATACATATTTAGAAAAAAAAATAATAAAAGCTTCCTAACTATGCTTCAGAAATGTGTTTGTGAAGTAACAGCAATATGTGTGGAACAAGAACACAACTAAAACTTCACATTTGAAAGTATACTTGATAAGAATTTAAATCCAAGAGTTAGTACAAAACTTGCCTTGTACCTTTTGCATTACAGACATATTCATCTTTTGCTTGAATATGAAGGACGAATATTTAATCATAACAAGCTATTTTCATTATTTAATTTAAACAACTTTGTTTATAATATTATATATTTTAAAAGACATTTTTAAATGGGACATGTTGGCCGATCAAATAGCTTTGCGTATTTTGGTAAATTTGTAATAAAGCTTATTGAGAATAATATTGGATGTACAACCTGAAGGGAGAATATAATCTCTTTATTCTCTTTTGCAGGACAAGCAGTTTGGTGCTTTCCAAGGAGACTGAAAAGTTTATATTGTTTTCATAATGCAGTTTATACTGAGTTTCTAGAACAAGATGACAGTGGTTCATATGTCTTCTCTAAACACTTCCTTTTAGTTTGTGTATTTTGGCCTCTGATGATGGCTGTTCATTCATGCATGCTTATGCTCAAGAACATCACTTTTCTTTAGCAGAGCTCTATACTATTTTCATGTATTGATGATTATTCCTTATAGAAAAATTTGGTGTATCGAAGTTAATGCTCTACTTAATGTCTTAATCTTGAATTAGAGTTTTCCTTAATCTATTAACTTTTCTTCTTTTTAAAATATTTTTATGTCAGATTTTTAAAAATGCAACAAACAAATGAATGGCTTTCACTAAATAATATATAATTTTTATTCTGGAAATTTTTTCAAACTTTCAAAATGCCCATAATTTCTTCCTGATATTGATAAAATCAATATGAAACAATCTTCATGGTTATTTGTTTTCCTGATTTACAGATAGTTTAGTTTAGTGAGTGTAGCTTGGAAATATGGGATTTTCTTTGGCAAACTTTTTAAAACTCTGCCTCTTCTTCAGTGTTTTCTGGGGAAAAAAAAAAGTTACAAATTTTCCTGTGATGCCAGGACATTTCAGAGATGGAAAGCTTTTACTAAGTCTGCAATTTTCATGATTTTTAAAATAAATTGAAGACCCTGAAGAAAATATTTTTTTTCAATAACATTATTTATTCCTAGGTGTTTTCATGCCTAATTTCCTTTAGAATTAGTTAAATCAGAAAAAATCAACCATCTATATGCATCAATTGACCTTCTCAAACATATGGACATGTGAAATATAGTGGCCATCGAGTTACTGAAGACAAAATCTTTTTCAAAAGGAACATTTGTAGGAACCACCTGCTTATACTTTATTTGATCTGTATACAAGTGTATGCATCTTGGACAAAGAAATTCCTTCTGCTGAGGAAGTGAAATAAACAGTATTCTCTAGGGTCACATATACATCTTGCAGTTCTGAGGCAATAAAAAGTTCTCTGGAGAAGAGCGAAAAGGCAAGAATAAAGAAGCTGTCAAAACACACCTCAGAAAAGGTGTGTTATCAGGGTTTAGTTATTGTGACCTTAAAAAATAACCAAAGAGTAGATTAAGAAAAAATTAGGTCTTAGATCTGATTCTAAAACTGACTCATGGAGCCAAATTCTAGGAAAGGGGTAAGTTGAATTATGTGTCTTAATGTCATTTTAATTGGATTAATAATAAACCTTCAATTAAACTGTCAAGATATTAATTAGGCCAACAAAACATTATTGATTTTGCATATAAGATGTGTCTCATTTGTCCAGATAAACCATACAGATTGCAGTGTAAAAACTGTTGAATATGCTTAAAATAGCCTGTAACTTGGATGTATGAAAAAGGTAAAAGCATGGTTTTGCTTTCTGCTTCTGTGTATTATTCAGTGTTCAAGTCTAAAAGATACATTTACAATTTTCATGAGTTTCTGCTTACATATTTTATAACAGACACCAGTGTATCAGTGTGTGGTGCTGTGCACGCACTCTGAAGAACCAAGAAATCTGTTCAAGAAGTTACACTAATGTGAAACACACTTTTGTCTGCTACTGATTGCATTTAGTGTTCATTTTTCATTATTATAGTAAAGCATGTGTGATTTTTATAGTTTTTAAATATAAGATTTTGGATATCAAAATGGAAAAAGAAAATAATTCAATCTTTGGACACATAAAACATCTCTGTTCATTTGTTCCTATCACTACAAGTTCTTCATGCCAAAGTACAAAGTGCTTTTTTCCTCCAAAGTAATGTTTCCAACAGTTCCATTAAAAATATCTTATGGTCTGTAATTTGTTTAAGTAAAAATGTTGATGGCAGTTTGAATAACATTAAATAAAAATTCAATTTCCATAGAAATGGAATTTATTTTAAATCTTCCCCACTAGTATATAATTTTCGATAACATGATTTGCAGTTAACATCGGTGATCATCATCCATGTAATTTTTAGCTACTCACAAATGTTAATTATGGATTAGGATTATATCCTACCCTTGACAGGCTGAACAAAACATCAATTAGTTCAAAAGAAATTTTACTAGTGGTTGTTCATGGACTAGAAAGATAGAAAATTGCACAGAGCCACAGAGTGATGCTGTACTGTATTTTTAATTATTGAATGTCTAGTTTATTTTTTTAAGCCTTTTTAAGATGGAAATTTTCATATTTATGCTTTTCTTGGTCAATGATAGTTTAAAATTCCAGAAAAATTGCTGTCCCTATTTTATGTCATGTTTCAACTGGAACGAAAGTGAAAATAGGAAGGGTTACTTGAGTAGGAAGCTTTCAAGAAGAACTTTTAATTAACATTTTTATGTCCTAATAAACTATCAAAGGAGAAGTACTTTAAAAATCTGTTGATAAAAATGTAATCTTGTCACCTTAATCTGTCATAAAAATTCACAAAAATAGGCTGACATTAAATTAAATATCTCTAGTAATCACCTCTCACCTTAAGATAAATTAACTTGAACATAATTGAATTTATGATTAGAAGCTTTAGAAACCTTAAATTCTTTTTCTATTAAAATTTAGGAGGTTTGCATAATTCCAGTAGATTTCATAGCTTTCAAAATAAATGGCTTTTATTTCTACTTTTTGCTATGGACAATGAAAACTAAGATATTTTAAGGTCTTATTAAAATTACAACAATCACAATTTTCAGACAGACTCCCAATACCATAACATCAGCAAATGTTTTTGCAGTCTCTTAGTTTGGATGGGGCATGCTTAATCTGAATCCAGGAAATCTGGAAAATTTGGAAATGACAGGATAAAATTCTGCTCATTCTGCACATGACAATATCCTTGACGAGTCACCTCAAGGACCAAAGTAGGCTGATCAGATCCTGCCTCAAAGTCACCTCATATGATCACGACAATAATTCATCACTCCTGTGTCGTGCCCAAGACAACAGCTGGTGCCAGGCCTTGGGAAGGAGAAACTCTGTAATAAGTAGTAGTGAAAAAAAATTATTCAGAAGTGAAACAACTTCCTAATCTCATGTAGCTGGTATCTGACATTTTCTGAATATTGACTCTTATTTTCCTTTTTCTCTCTACCTCATAAAAATGCAATAAGGCATGTTGTTAACTGCAGCTACATATCTTCCGGTTGGCTTAGGGAATGAGAAAGTGACTATTTTTGGATGAAAAATGCCATGGAAACATATACTGAGTTATACTGATGTTGGATTGCAAACATTATGTATTTAGTTTTCATATATTTAAAAGAATATATTCCCTTCACCCACACTAAATCAGATAATTTGCTAATATCTTTGGGTATTTTCACATTTTTTAATTGGAAATTACTAAACAGGCAAGTGCTTATTTCACATTCATGTTCATGCTTTTGTGCAGCTCAGTTGCTGCATAGTTATTCTCTGCATAAATTCTACTTTCCACAAGAACTAATTTTGAGATGCTACCACAGTGAATGAGAAATTGAGGGTAGGACAAGATTAAGATATTTAGCAGCTATGGAGCACTCAGGCCCTTTTACTGTCAAAGACAAAAGCCACTTAAGTATATACACATCAGAGAGAAAATTAAATCATTACTTGTGTAACCTAGCCTTTTTCCCATACATATTATTTATGCAAAAACACTCACTTATTTACCTGTATCCATATTTCTGTGTACATGAAGTTAAAACACAAAATCACATTTGAGTCATTGCTTTGATATTCTTTTATCAAAAAACACAGTTTAGCATGCATCTTCCTCCAGTTCTGTTAATAGCAGTTTTTATAGCACAATCTCGACTAAACAGCTCCTGAAAACTTCTAGAAAATAAACCTAAAGAAAAAACAAAATAAAAGTACTTTCAGAATCATGAACTCCACAATCTGAAGAGATCCAAAAGCATTAATGCAGTTATTTCACTCTACATGCATAATTGTCTCTGCAGGATCTAGGACTTGCTGAATCTGCAACGTTAACACAAAGATATTAGGATTAATTTCAAGTAACAAGCAGCAAGAACATCTCTATATTTACTCTATGACATAGGTAACTAAAAAAACGCTAAGAACTACCACCTAACACAGGGAACAAAATTGAGCTACTTCAAGATATCCAGTGGAAATTATTGAAATTGAAAAGGCATGCACCAGAAAAGAGGTTTGGATAATAAGATAAACCAAACAAGGTTACAAAACAATGAAGTTATATTCAGAATTCTGATTTTTTTTCAGTTAGAAAGTCCCAAGATTTGTGCAGTGACCTTACTAGAATGATTAAAATGTGGTGAGTTTTTAATGAGGCAACAGTTCTGCCCTAAAATTTATTTGAGTAACCCCAGTTTGCAGCAGTCTAGGTAAGCCTTTTCTTGATTTATTTTTTTCTTAGGTTGGCCAATCATATAAAGGCATAGTCACGAAACATCTACACACATGAAATAATAAAGTATGTAATTAATATTAAAAACTGGTGCATTTGATATAATTATCAGCCACTGTTGAATTCCTTCCAGAACAGCTGGTTTACTACGCATGTGTACAAATGAGTTTCCAGTATAGGCACTCTAATTCTAAAACATGGCCTTTATCACAGATTGAGCTCATAGATAATTCCTTATAAAAGTCGTGTTTGAAATGGACCAAACATTAAAAAAGTATTACTTTAAAACAACAACTGCTTCAATGGCAAGCTCCCTGTAGGTTCCAGTAGATTTGAGCCGAGTGTGTTAGTCCCAGGGTACAAAGGGATATTCACAGAAACACATGGGTTGTGTTGGGACATTAAAAGATCTAGTTCCAAAACCCCAGCCATAGGCAGGAATATCTTCCATTGGCTTCTACACTTGGTCTTGTTGGATCAGGGTGGGCATGAAAAAGCTGTTCTTACTGCTGTTGCTTCCTCAGGGGTCTGCGCAGACAACACAACAAAGGAATAATTTCACTTTGTGCTTCGTGTTTCCTCCAGGTAAAATGAAGAATATTTTATTCCAGGCCAATGGAAGAAATTAGCTGAAATAGTAACCCTAACTCTGCTGCCCATTTTAGCAAGTTAAATTGAGGTCAACTCTTCTTTTCTCTGGAGAGAGAAAAGATGCAAGGAAACCATATTTTCTCCCCGCCACTGAGGAGCTGCTAGATACAGCCGGTGTCTTTACAGTCTGGAGGCATGAAGAGTTCTTTACATTGGATGCCTGTGTAACTCACTCTGCAAGTACCATTTTTTCTAGGCAGACAAACATAGAACTTCCTGTGTGATGTGCTAATTCTTACTTAATGTGTCCTTGAGATTCCAAATAGAAAAGATATTAAGGAAAACATCCAATCCCATTCAAGAATATGCCTAAAGTTCAGATGAATGGCAGTTCTTGGCAGAGACCACATCCTCTCTACAGAACAGCCTCACTTAGGAAGAGGCTTAACCAAACCTGTTGTAGCTGATTTATTTTCCTGAAACCCACCACTTTGCTTTAAGAACTCTTTTTTTTTAATACAACTCTTCCACTCATATGATAGAAATTTTCTTAGAAATGTCACATAAGAAAATTTTTTTCCTAAAAGTTATATTTATTTATGTCTTATTTCACTGTAATAAGGCTGATCTTGAGATTGAAAACTTCATTCTTCAGGTCTATCAACATCAAAAACCAATTTTGATTGAACTGACATTAATTTTGCAGGTTTGGGGGTTTTTTGTGATGTTCCTCAAAGACTGATACTATGCCTTCTGGAAATAAATCTGAAATCATCTGAAAGAAATGTGTCAAGATAATAAGGTCAATCAGATCTCTATCACTCTCATATGGTTTGGGGTTCCACACAGATAATTTTAGAAATTCACAGGTTTTAATACAGCTATTCTGAGAATTTTGAAGTGTTATCACCACTCAAGCAGACCTAAAACTAAGGCAGTGTGGGTAAAATGTATGAAAACTTCACTTCTGCATCACAAGTTTTCTTGGATCTGTTATACCATGATAACTGCACATTTGTCTGCTCTCAGATTATGCTGAAGTAGTTTGACATGCAAAAGAGAAGCATTATGGTGCCTTGCAGAAGTTTGCATTTTTACTTATCACATACCAGGTGATGAATATTATCTTGCTGTGATGTTACAGTTTATGACTATATTCTGATATATAAATAAATTTTCCATTTGACTCTTGACTTTCCTTGAGTTGAGAAATGATTGTGTGGCAGAACAGCAAGGTCCTGGCAGCCTCCTCAATCCCAGTGGTGTCCAGTTTATTAAGCATTTTTCTTAAAGGAATACTATCATGTATATATAACTTTTTAAAATTCTTCATTAAATCTGTTCCCACTGGGATATTGGAAGAATAATGCTTCCTTCTCATATAGTGACTCTGTTTTGAGTTTTTTAACACCAAAGTGAAATAAAGGCATAAGGAAATGTATAACAGCAGAAATTTAGGGTTGTCATTCTTTGAATAATTAAGGTTTCCACTGGAGTTAAAATGTTTTTTCAAAACCTAATCTCATCACAATTTCTTAGTTTCCATTAGTATTAACAAGAATTACATGTACATACTGACAGGACAGCAGAACCCTATGGAAACATTAGCAATTCCAAGCTGTATCAATGCTAAAGTCTCTTTTGCCAGGATAGCAGCACTATTTTGCCAGGATAGCAGCACTACTCATCCAGCATTCTTTCATGTACCATGTGATGCTCTGTTTTCTGCAGTGTTCAACTCTGAATCTAGCACTTTGTAAGGATCTAGCACAGGATGCAGGCATTTACTTCAATTGTAGTAAGCTTTAATAAGAGTTATAAAATGTAATACAACTAAGTTTATAATACAGATAAATTTTCTAATTTTGCTCACTTGCAAATTTCTTTAAAATGTATAGATTTTTATACGGGTGATCAGGTTTCCTTAAGCTTTCCAAAAGCAATACTAACACTTGGATGCTTTATTACACTGGGGCAATACTTCTTGTTATGAAGATTTCTTCATAATAATGAGCTCAATCCTAGCTCTTTAGAAATAAATGCTCAAGTGATGGTTAAATTTGGGAACTGCCTGGGCACAATTTACCACAGGGTTTTAGGAACATTACTTTTGGTAATTATGAAGCTAAAGGAACAACTATGCAAAATTTGAGCCATTAATTATTTCCAGGTGTGAAGAAAGGAAAAGATACAACCTGAAGATGACTTCTTGATTAAGTAATACTGAAATCACAATTTTACCATGACACTTTAGGAACCTTAATCTTTATTTTTTTTCTTGTTTTACTTCATGGCCTTATTTTAAACCATATATGTATGTACAATTCTGTACACACATATGTACATATAAAATACTTTAATGTGACAATTCAATGTCACTATATAAGTGGCCATAACCCACACATATAACTCAAATAATTACTGTCTGCTATAAATTTTAGTATAAATTTTCTATTCTTTTCAAAACTTATGACATCTATAACAATATGTTTTCCAGATAGCATAAAATAATTCCTGATTATAGACATTTTCTCAATAAGCTTGCAGCAGCTCAAAATTATCAAAAGGCAGATGAACCTTTAGTGACTGAACTATCAGTGGGCAATATCAAGACAGAATACCATGGTTAGAAAGGAGCTCAATAATTCTTTCGGCCTGTCAATTTTCCATCTGGAATAGAGATTATCAAAATCAAAATTTTATGTTCAAGGCACACAAAATATAAATTTACAAGAAAGTAACACAATAGTGCCAAACATCACATAATTTTTAAGCCTCTAGGCAAGGCATAAGAATGTTTTCATGAATAGCAAATAGGAATGGGGTCTCTCCCTCGGCTTGTGCCCTCTCATTCTCCAGCAGAGAATGTTGTTCAGTGTGGGGTCAGACTTATCAAAGTAGGATTTCAGCAGAGTGGCCATGAAGCAGTGGAAACAGCACAAATACTCTCTTCCTTTTTTAACCCCATGCAGCTTCATGCACACTGAACCTGTGCACAAAGCACATCAGCTCAGCCCCAGCATTTTACCTCAGAGGAGGAACATCACTGTGAGGAGAGAAAGAAATGGGAATATCATCCATCAATTTAATCTGTCTGCTGGATCCATTCCAGCCCAGTCAGAGCAGATCAAAAATACTTGTCATTATGTCAAGTATTTTAAAACTGTCCAAGAACACTCTCCCCAAGGGGTCCCAGTGTTTTGACCTGCAAAACACCATCATCATATCCCTAGACAGATCTCAGCAGGAAGTGCATATACTCCTTCACAGGAGTGAATAGTCTGTTTCAGGGCAAAGAAAGCTGAGTACAGTGCATGATACTGTACTCCAGTCAGGTCCCTGTAATAAATCTACCTAAATTTACACATAAATAAACCAAGACTCTTAATCTTAGCATTCTTTTGCAGCATATCAGGGAGTTGTTTTATATGTAAGCGTAGTCACAGCTGCCATACTGGGTCATCTTACTGCAGTGATTCAGCAGGTATTGATACAAATTTTAAGCAGCAAGAATCATGTTTCTTCTATACATCAGAAAGACTTATCTATTTTTGTCAGAAATTTTATTGAGCATTTTTGTCTGGCCTACAGATTTACTCCTCTGTAAACCAACACTAACCCTGTGCTACTTTTGCTTTGGCCATTAAGTAAAAATTATGTGTGCTTGATATAGTTTAGGTAGATTTTAATTTCTAATATAATATTTTTCACAGGACTTACTTTTGGAATGAGACTAAGTTGTTTGGGGTAGGAGATGATTTTAAATTAGTCTGCAAGAGTCTCAGTTCTTAACCAAGAGAATATTCAATTTATAGTAGCTTTTGACTTCTTTTATTTTGACTAGAGCATATTATGAATTCTGTCTGTAATTCCTAACCATGAAACCTTTGATTGCCACCTAGGGATTTCTACCTCTGAGAGAACTTGAAACAGCTTTGATCACAGCTGCCAGTGCAGTAACATTGTTTTTAGTTTGAGACCATAACTCTAATCTTGTATTGTAATTCATTTCTGGATTTAAGCCACACACTTATTCAATAAAGGCTGTCAGCAGCTAATAGGTTGGCTCACAGGAACTGAGAGAGAAATGGTTTCTTCTCTCACATAGCAAGCAAACCCCTGTTTAAAATCAGCAGTGTCCCAAGACGCTGTATTCAACATGGGCAGAAAACAGGTAAGACAGAGATATCAACACTTAGACATAAACACTAGAATAATCAATATTAGAAAAGCGACTTTATATAACTAAGAATAGTAAAGCTTGAAACAGAGATGTTTCAATGGTTATGTATGAGACAGATATTTGACTTCCTTCACAAATCCTAAATTATGCATCAACCTTGCCAGATTTTTATAACAATCCAGTGCAATTTTTCCCCATCAGAAGAGCACTCACCTGCAGCTAATATTATGCATTTTCTTCGTTACAACACCAACTAGCAAAATGAACCAGGTCTCAGTGAAGACAAGAGTGACTCTGACCACATAATAGAAACAGATGAAGCAAGCAATTAAGTGCTAGCTATGTAAAACTAATGGAAAAGGTTAAATTTTTTTGTTTCGATTTCTCCTTCAGTAATCTGGTATAGGGTTTGAACGAAAAAAAAGTCCCTGCAAAGAGGGACACAAGGCATTAATCCTGAACAGAGTACTGGTCACAGTGCATGCTGCGTATGCACAGTGCTGTTGTAGGAGGAGTGGAGAAGGATGCTGAGGCACAGAGCTGGCAGGTGGCACCTGCTATGCTGTCCCTTGTCATGAACGCAGGAATGCACAATTCACACAATGGAGAGGACAGGTGCATCTTATATTAGTTTGCCTTCATGATTCCCTGTCAATAATGATAAAACTCACATCTCTAAAATAGTATTTCAAAATTAGATACAGCTTGCAAATGTCAGATTCTAAACCTAGGATGGAGTAATACTGGAGACTAGATTACATTGGGAAAGCAGTGCAGAAAGGGACCTTGGGTGCTGGTAGATGTCAGGCTCAGTGTTAGCTGTATGTGCTCTGGTAGCCCAGAGGGCAAAATCTATCCCGGGGTGTTTCAAACACAGCAGGTCAAAAGAGATGATTATCTTCCTTTACTCAGTGTTGGTGCAGCCTTATCTGGAGTGTCATGTGCAGTTCTGGGCCCCACAGTTTAACAAAGATGTGAAGATACACAGCTACATCCAGAGAATGGCAACAAAGCTGGTGCAAGGGCTGGAAGAAACATCCTGTGAGGAGCAGCTGAACACTCTGCATTTGTCTATTTTGGAGAAAAGAAGGCTGAGGGAAAGAAGGCAATGAGACCTCATTGCTCCCCACAGCTTTCCAAGGAGGAGAGGTGAAGAAGGAGTTGCTGATCTCTTCTCCCTTCTATCTGGGGATAGGACGTGTAGGAATGATTCAAAACAGCACCAGGGAAGGTTTAGACTGGATATCAGTAAAACATTTCTTGACTGAAAGGCTGTTCAAACACTGGAACAAGCTTCCTAGAGAGGTGGTTGATGTGCCAAGCCTGTCAGTGTTTAAGGGGCATTCAGGCAATGCTCCTAATAGTATACTTTAATTTTTGGGCAGCCCTCGTCAAAACTAAAATGGTCCAGCTGGACTAGGTGGTCATTGTGTGTCCCTTACAGCTGCTGTATCTATTCATTAAATCCAGACTGTGTAGGCCAAAAGCTTGAAAGTTAGACTTTAAATGAGTATTTCTTTCAATTCTGTTGAAAATAAGTGTACCCAAAATTTTGCCAGTTAGACTTTAAATTAGTATTTCTCTCATCTCTGTTGAAAATAGGAACAGCTAATGTTGTGAGTTGGTTTGCTGAGTACTGTATTATTATTTTTCTCTTTTTCTCTGCCTTGAAACTGAGCACAGCTGGATAAAATTTAGCAAAAACTTCAGATTGTTTTTCATTATGTTAGCTCTGAATTGCTTCTGGTGACTCCGCTTGCCGTCTTAGTTTATCTCTGCATAACAAGAAGCAGTTATTTTTGATCAGAGAACTGCTGATAGCTGCTATACTTATTCCCTGTGGATTTCTTTTATGAATACTGCTACAT
Organism: Rhabdornis inornatus; assembly: GCA_013397075.1. NCBI lineage: Eukaryota > Metazoa > Chordata > Aves > Passeriformes > Rhabdornithidae > Rhabdornis > Rhabdornis inornatus. The sequence continues at coordinate 79,054 of VWZS01009492.1, forward strand.
TCTGTTTGGTGTGGGGGGGAGAAATCATAGTTGTTACATGGTACCTACATGACTCATATTATGATGATATTAAAGAGAGAATAATGAAATCATTATCAATCTCTCAGGTGGTAGGTCATAACCATTTCATAGGTAGAAAACTGAATTTCAAGAATTTTCAGAAGTCTCCTAACATTTGTATGCCATGCATGCACAGATACCATGCTCTAAAATGCATATCTATTTTTCAACCTTCTGCTCTGATCACTGGAAAAGTAGTAATCTTGCTGCCCTTCTTATTTTGCTTATATTCTAATTTTAGGAAAGAAATACTTTCCCCTTAAAATATCATCTCCAAAATGAAAAAAAAAAACAAAAACAAACCAACAACTTTAAAAGCAAATAACTTTTATAATTTTATGTATGTATGCATTCCTGCAATATTTGACTGCACCCATCTTCACTCTGTCACCTGTCTTTCACTGCCACCTTTTCAGAACAGAGCTTCTGATGTTAGCACAGCACCTACAGAGCTGAGCCTGGAATCCACATAAATCCTATATAAGCCTTTGCCAATTAAAATCATAGTAATCAGAAAATTATGCTTGGGAAAAAATGACATTTTTATGGAATAGCTATAATAATAATAATGGACATTCTTTGACTTTTAGAATTTAGCTCAGCCCTCAGAAGAATTTTGTATAACAGGATGGTTGACATTGGAAGAAACCTCTGGAGGTATCTGGTCCAATGTCCCTGCTCGAGCAGGGCCACCTAGAGCCAATTGCCCAGGTCATGGCCAAATGGATTTTAAATATCTCCATGAATGGTAAATCCACTAAATATAATATTCCAACTTGGTTTCATCTCTGTTGTGCTGTAGAGCTGTCAACCTTTCTTATTCCTTTGTAGTGTCATGACCAACCCTGCCAAGCTGTGAAATATGTGATTTTAAAAGAAAATTTAAAAAATTAAGAAGACAGAATTATGATTATGAAGAATAATCTCAGGATGAAAATGAATCAGCTTTTTTTTTTTTTGCTTTTACAACCTGCAGTCATAAAACAGTCCAAGAAAAAGGCTTTTACAGAATACTTTTCTCAATATAAATTATTTTTTTTTAAAGAGGAAATTTTAAATGTGATGGAATCAAAATTGCCCTACAAAGTAAAGAAAAGGAATTATATGTGAAGGCTCTTTTTACTCCAATTACTAAGAAACTCACACTTACCTTGAAACATTTTTAAGCAATGTTTTGGCTCTAAAGCTGTTGCTGCAGCAGGATAGAAATACATTCACAGTCTGTTGTTGATGTTCTATACTGTTAGAATTGCAAATGAAGACACTTTCTAGCCAAACAAAAAAAGCTCTAGTCAAAAGTTTTCTGAATTTGTTTGTCCAGAGATTATTATTAACAACACTGATGTTCAGACAGGTGAGAAAAAGCAATCCTGATATAATTTTCCCTCCAACAGCATTTGCAATACACCTTTAAAAGATATTTTTGGTCTATTCATTTATCCAAAAGGAAAAACATTGTTCAGGGATAGGTATAAACAAACTGTGTAAAAAAAAAAAAAAAATTATGTTTTATAAAAACTGGATGCGGAAAGGAAATGGGAACTATTTTCTGTTTTGTTTATAATACTTTAAGAAAAATGTATTAAACATTTCAAGTGGTTCCAAAACACTTCAGAAATGATAACAACATATGTGTGTACTGAATACGTTTTCTAAAGGACTGTACTAATTTGGCTAAGCACCATATTCTAATAGCCCAGTAAAATATGTGGTGACCTTGTTTTTGTTGCATTAAGCAAGAGAATGATACAATATCCACGAAAAAATGCTCATGCCAATGATAATAGGCAGGTGGAGAGGGAATCCATTGGAGGAGAAAACCTGGCACGAGCTTTTCACAAATGCAGCTCATTTCCAAATTAAGCCATTGGTGGAAACTTCTATTTAATGTGTATTGCTTTCTAGAATAAAGAGGATATTTGCTTTCTAGAGTAACATGACATAAGTTCCTTTAAATCTCTCTCTTGCTAAAATGGAACATTTGCATCACAATGACTTTTCCCTCCAGATGTCATTTGGAGCCTAATTCCCTAATAATTCTTTTAAATATTGTCTTACTTTTCATCCCTTTATTAGAAATGAAGCATTCATGCCCACAGCCTACTACCCACTGCCAGAGATAAAAAGGGGGGAAATGACACAGCTTTCTTAGTGACATTAAATCCATTTAAGTTGTTTTTATTTCCTCTTCATTATCTCCCAGCAACTCTGACATCTAATGTTTAAATTTACTTCCCATCCTTGCTCAGATGCTCCTGTAGACATGAGGATCTCTTCACTGCTTTGAGACCTGGACTAGCTTAGCAATAGCATGTTTGAGATGACATTGGAGCAGCAGCATGAGTGTCCAAATAATTTGCCATTTTTCTTTCATGATGGCAGAAAAAAAACCAGCTCCAATTTTCAGTCTGGTTTTGAATTGTACACTAAATATATGTTTTGCCTAGGGAAAACTTCTCTGAGTGAAAAGGACCAGAATAAAACAGGTAAAAGCCACAGAGCGTCTGAAATCTCCTGTGATACAATGTTGTGGGAGAGAAGAAAACATTTTTCAGAAGGTGATTTTAGGGGTTGAAAATTTTAATTTTGGGATGCTGTAAAGAAAAGCCATAATCTTATCAGACTATTTGTTGCATTGGCAGGTTTTAGATAGCTGTGAACATGTGGAATGCCTTGAATAAGAATGCAAAGCAATGCACAAGTCAGTAAACCATCCTTCCATGACTACTATTGATTACCAACATCAAAACTTCAAGAAAAATTTATCAATGGTGAGTAGAATATTTTACATGAGTTTTGACACTAGCACAGTTTTTTGACTTTTTAAAAATTATGAATAGTCAAGAAGTCTCCTCATAAATATTTCAAAACTGTTACTGTTCTCTGACTTTGACAGAACATACAAATTACCTCCTAACTATAAGGGCAGGGCAAGAATCTTTTTACCTTGATATCTAAAGACTTCGATCACTACAAATGAGGCTGCTTTGATCTGGAAATTTCAACTACAGATTGAGAAACCAAATTTTTAAACATCTAAGCTTGAATATTTTGGCAGAGTTTCAAAATTTGAAACTGATACTGCCTCTGAATGTCACCCATCATATAAAAAGGTTAATGAGACTCCTTTTAGTGTGGTGCAATGAAGCAACATGCTCCTCTGAGGATGGTACATGAAAGGCTAAAACAGCATGACCCAAAATTTCAGTGAAATCTTGATAAAAAATACGATTAAGTGGGAAAAGTTTATGGTACATAAAAAGTGAAGCTTAATTAGTTAGAAACCAGGCAAGAGCTTGAAACAAATAAATTAATAATGTTTTCCTTCCTCAAACAGGCTCGGTTTTTAAGGTGGCAAAATTCCTTTGAGGAATTTCCAAAATGCACATGGATACATGGATATCTTAGCACCTATAAAAAAAGGCTTGGTCACAATTTTTTTCCCCAGAAAAAAGCTATAGATTTAAATGAAATCTATTTGACTACTGTTCTTCCATCTTTTTGTTCAGGTTAATTACTGAGGAAACACACAGGGGGCTTATCCAGTCCCACTTTTTATCACTGAAACAAAATAATGGTGGAAAAATACAGTGTTTTGAGTAGCAGCCACTAATCTCAACTTTGCCCTTGATGCATAAGCACACAGGGAAACACATCCCAAGGATTCAGTCAATACAAAGATGAGTATATTGAAACAATATGGAAAGCATGCATGATAGAGTGAAGGAAAAATAACCTGTGGATATGAAAACTTACTCTAGATACAATCCCTGTGGTTCAAAACATGTTTTTAATGTTCTTGAGTGCTTTAAAAGTATAGCAGGCAGTAAAACACTCTGTGATGAGTGATATCCAGTTATAATGCTTGCATGGAGTTTACAGGAACATTGAAATCAATCTGGGTCTTCCAGTAGGGCCCTGAAGGACACAATTCCATATGCACTCTACACCCCGGGAGGGATGCAAAGCAAATGCAAACTTACACAGAAAGATTCAGAAGCAGAGGCAGCAGTTTCCCCCGACACTTGGCAAAGAGTGATTTATGAATAACTGTGCTGTGTGCAGAAGGATGAGGCAATGTCATTAGGAGAGGACTGAGTTAACGAGACAGCCTGAAAGCTAAAGATTGCAGCTTTCAGAATTAACAAACTGGCTTACTGGGAAGAGGGATACAGCTTTCAAAACAGTGATTAAGATCATTGAGCCAGACATCTCTCAGCAGTTTTGCTTCTTCCTCGTATAGGAAGTGGTGAAGAGCAAAGCAGCCTTGCCCTCTGCCCACACATACTCTGCTGTACCTGGGAAATAAGCTCTAGAGTCACTTAGGCTTCTGAGAAATTCATAGACCATTAAAAATTTTATTCATCACTTACTATGTGACTGGAACAGAATGAAGAAAAAAAACCATAACAAAAAACCAAAAGACCTGCAGTAAAAGATTCAAGATTAAAAATCTGAAAAGAAGCATTTTCTAGGATAAAGCATGAATCAGATAAGAGACAAGAGAAAGCCTAAAATCACAATGACTTGAATAAAACTCAGATTAAAGAAAAAGCTAAAATGCTAGTGTTCTTGGAGAAAGTAAAAAAAAAAATCATTGAATGAAAGGCATAGTCTGTATGAAGCTGAGTGTGACATCTGAAATAAAAGAATAGGAAAGGTATAAACTCTGATTGTGACTCCAATAGTTTGATGAGAATAAGGGGTATATGCATTTTCTATTTATTGCCAAGGGAATGAAAAATCTGATTAATAACTGATTACAATAACTTCAGTATATAAAAGAATTTTACGTTATCTATCTCTACCTTTTAAGTAACAAATGAATGTTACCAATGTTAATTACAGTATTTAATTTTGATCTGGCTTTACAAGAGATGCAAAATGTCTTTGCAAAAAAATTTGCTAAGGGATACATTTTCATAGTACAGAAACATTCTTTTACGGCTACAATATCTTGTACCCTGGAAATGGCACTTCTCAAGTATTTATGAATATCAAAGTTGGTGGTAAAAGAATAAGCAAAAGACATTAAAAAAAAACCCAAAACCACAAGAGTTAAACAAATCCAAGAAAAATAATTCCTTACCCACTTAAATACCAAAGACTAAATGACTCCTGTATAAGAACGGTTTTAGGGCATATTAAAGTCATATTTCCATGTTATGTGCTGTTTTAGTACATCTCAGAGACATTATGATTCAATTCTCTCTTCTTCCATTTCCTCATTTAATATCTTTTTCTGATCCAATTTTTCTCTCATAGATGACCTGCTATGTACTTAAATTTAATTTTAAGACACTATTCTCATGTGTACTTAGATTTGCAAGACGAAGCTTCTTTTTAAATTCAAAATAAATGCTTTCTTGCACAAAATTTTTCCTTTCTTCCTAACATTACCAGCCATCTAATAAAAAAACAAATAAAAACTTAGGTTGTTACATCCCAACCATCAACATTTTATTTTTCCCCAAAGCATGATGATATTTGGCAGGAATTGCCAAACTGAGAAAAGAGCGACCTGATATGAAGCTGTGATCAAGTGCCCAAAATGTTCCCTTATTAGAGTTATTAATAAAATTTTAATTGAACTTTTTTCCAATGGAGAATAAGTGTTTTTTGCAGAATCATAGAATAATTGAGGTTGGAAGGGATCTCTGTAGGTCTAGCCTTCGCCTGCTCTGTCAGGGCCATTTAAAGTCAGCTTCTCAGGACTATGTCTAGATGGATTCTGAGTATCTCAGAGGATGGAGACTCCACAAACTGTCTTGGCTGCTTGTGCCAAGAAAAGGCTCAGTGCATTATGAGTGACACTAGAAACACATTAGAATGAGCTTTGAATCAGTTTTTATTTCCATATTTTCACTGTCACCATTTTACATGTCTGCATCTGTTTCAGATGCATGCTCAGATACGCAGGGCTGAGCAAATATTTGTATTGCAACTGCCAGAAGGTAAAGCTGAAAAGAATTCTAAGGATAATGCACCAAAAATTTGAATTGTCTCTATAGCATACCTTGTTATGAGGACTTTTATGGCAGCATTATTAAGTAATGACACAGAAACATTTAAGAAATAATTAACTATTCTTTTGGTAATTATATGACCTTAGAATTTTATTCTCAGCGGTTAACTTTGTTCCACTAACATGAACATTTGTTTGTAATGGGAAGTCATAATTGGTTTTATTCTAATTTTACAACAGAAAATGAAAACTTTACTTTGACTGCAACCCCAAAGACATCATTAATTTTCAAAATGTTTTTCAAAGTAAACATTAAATTATTGACTGTTACTATTACAGAATAACATCTCAAATCATATTTCAGTGGCATTTGTCCCACTGAATATGAAATTTCTTAATTTCAGTTACCTTTCTTTTTATTATTCAGTTCTGTACATTTTTCCTGGGGTTTGTTTTTTTTTGGAGAGGAAGACACACAGGATAGGATTTGTTAGTTTATTTGGACACCATGTGCCAAATTACATTGCAGTTTTCTGCAGTGGTTGTTGATGTTTCTACACAGGTAGGGTAGACTGGGCAGGAGACTCCTTCTGTAGGAACCCTAGTTAGACTATTATCATTCTATAACAAGATAACAGTAGCAAATTTTAATTATGGAAGCTGTGGCTGTACTCACAGAATTAATGTATCCAGTCCTAAAGTACAAATTTCCATATTTCAGGGCACCAGATAATAATAATAACAATAACAATAATAATAATTATTGTTATAATAATAATAGTAATAGTGTCTCTCTAAATTTTGTTGCAGAGATTTCAGTAAATAGTTTTGAATCTGTTACAGATATTGTGGAAATGCCTGTTGACCTACTGTGAGAAATTTATTCTTGTACAGATAACTGGAGAGATAAATTTCAACAGCAAAAAATAAAAGCCATTAATGTCAGGCACAATTATCTTTTATTCAAATAGTTATCTTTCCTGTAATCAAATAGATTTGTATTTATGGAAAAATTAGATTCTTTTCAGTGATGAAATACATATAGCACGGCATCAACACTTTTTTTTATTAATCATTTGTAAAATTTTTCAAAACAAATTGGTTGTTTAATGCAACTCATAATTCAAAATAATTTCTGGGGAAAAAAACCAACAGCACATGCTCATAATTTTGTTTTTAGTGCCTTCTCCTCTTCCAGTGCTCATTTGTCTGACTGTGTGAGTGTGGCAGGTGTAGCTGTGAAGGGTCTCAGCTCAGGAGGTGTGAGGGTGACTGCAAGAGTGGCTCCTGCATGATGGGAAAGGGTAGTTTCTTTAATACCTTCTCTAAATTAGGTTTTCCCCATGGCCTGTAAAGAGTTCTGGCACTACTAGTTCAGATGTTAACTATTTCTGTATAAGGAAAATGAACACTCAGCACCTGTAGGAGCTGCCTTTCTGTAACTCTTCTACCTTTAATTTGCAACAGAGGCATGTTCCTATCATAAAATAACATGACATTTTATACTGTGGCCAACCACTGTGACTTCTGAGCATTAATAGCAAACCTTGTATCATAATTCCTGAAATCTGGCAACTCCTCAAATCTCTCATTTTTGCAGCCCAAAAACTATTTTCACAGGCTTGGCTTTGTATCAGATATTGTGAGAGATACCCAACCTGCCACTGGGTTCTTCTCTCCCCCTTCATGTACTGGAAGCAGCACACCTCAGGAATTTACTTTTTCAGGGGGAGGAAGAGTAAGTGAGAGGGGAGTGAGTCAATCTGTATTCTGCTGCTTTCTATCTTTGTGCTTCAGTGGCTGCATTTTTATCTACATCAAAGGGCTTTACTCTGCTTTCTCACCAGGGTTCCCTCCTCTTTTGTGCTAAGGTGGGAGTAAAGAATTCACTGTGCTGAAAAGTGAACTCTAACGGGAATAACATGTGTTAAGTGTTGGTAAACAGATTACTACTAGAAATGTTTAAACAACTTTTTTGCTACTTTTAACATACCGAGAGCAAATATTAACTCTTCATTACCATAAACAGAATATAGTCAAGCAAGCAGATAAAGCATAAAAAAGCCAGGTGCAGCTGTCTTTCACAAATATGAAGATTAATTAGCTGATCAGAGTTGGAAATTTCACCTGACTGACAAAAAAACTTTTTCAAATAAAAAGTCTCTTTTACAGTGATTTTCTAACAACAATCGGGGCCTAGATTTGTCCAAACATCTCTGTATACGAGCAGTTCTTTATCTGAATTGTCTCAAACAAGTTTTCGTATGATTTATCCTGATTGTGAGAAAGAATGAAATATTATTCCAACTTGCTTTATTGTACTGCAAAAAATTTATTTAAAAGGAAAATGTAACCCTTTTTTTTTTTAACCCTTTTTTTTAGCCAAGTTAAAGATTAATCGAAGTCCAAGGTCTATCACAGATTCACTCATCTATGCATACCAATATGTGATGTCCAACATTAACTTGTCAAGAGGAAATACAACCACAGGTTCCCAGTTCCCAAATTTAGTTTACCCTCAGTGATTTCTACTTCCATGATAGGTCAGAAGCAAGTGATCCTGCTTTGGATTTTCACCTCCAAAACCTTTGAGTCATGTATACAACTTCTGCTTCTCAAGGTGTCAAAACAAAAGTAGCTCCAGGATTTCCAGAGGGTTATACAAAGGCAGAGGAAGGAGATAAAAGGTTGAACGTTTTTACTGTACATCCCCTTTTACTTATAGGTAGTATTACCGAAGTACTTTGCAAATATTCAAGAGAAAAATCTGCAAGTTCTGTTTTTCCTGGTAAATAGTGCACACAAGACTCCAATAAGAGGGGCAACAACAGCTCTTCTTCTCCTCCTCTCCTGTGGGGCTGCACAGAGACTTCAGAGGGGAGACACTCCTCCATGTATGTGTGTTGGAACCCAGAAGCCTGGGACTTTAGAGCTTTCTGTGCTTTCTGACACTGACACCCAGGAGAGCACTGCTTTTGACCTGAGGCCTTGGAGAAGGCTTCCAAATTTGAGTGATGGAGTTAGAATCGCTGGTGTGTAGTTGGAATAGAAGTGTGCGAATTTCATGGTGAAGGGTTTGGAATTGGAAGGTTTTAGAATATACTAATAGATATGGGACAAGATGGAGAGTTTGAGCTGTTGTCTCACTCTGTCTTCTTCCTTCTTCTTCATGATTTCAGGTAGTGGTTTCTGGTTGGACAGTTTGTGCTGCACTGCGGGTCACAGGAGTTTGGTCATTGGGTCAAAAGTATAAATAATATAGGTGTTAGTTCTTCATTAGACTGTTTAGCTTTAAAAGAGCTTGTAACTAGCTAGATCTGCCTCTATTTTGCTGGCTTTTAGCTGATAGCTAGAAATGTTGCAGAACTCTCTGTATTTTAGATAAGATTTAATAAATAACCAAGCCCAAACACAAAAAGATTAATCTCCTTCGTGTTTTTAATCCTGACTCTGAATAAAGACAAGAAAATGAAGACAAGCTACCAGTTAGGTGGTGCAGTTACCATATTTACATATGTGGAGATGCAAAAGCAGATTGGAGACAAACATGAATACAGCAATATATGTTTCAGTTTTGTTTGCCATCCACGTGGTCCCTTCCTCCAGGGAAACAGTGAAGGTGGCCTGTGCTCTGGAAAAAATACTGTAAGAAGGATGTAGTACTCTGTTGGCTTGAAATGGTCTATGGTCATTAACGAGGGGATTCACGGGATTGTACAGGAACTGTTCCTTGTCCAGCACTGCTGTGAGTATGCTTTTCAAATTAAAAATTGGGAGGGAATGTAATTCTAGAATTCAAAATGTTCTTGATAAGTTCTAGAAATGTACTGAAATAAAAAGATACAAATGGATGGGAACAGTTATGTAGCAGTAGGCATAAAGTGCATACATAAAGTGCTGTAAAGAAATATCAGTGGGACTACTATACACAAGACACAAAGAAATCCTTCATTAGTCAGCATGACTGAAGTCTAATTAGGGTATTATATGAATACATTTTAAAACATCAAGGGAAGACTATCAAAGGAGATGTGGCCCAGAAAATGTATTCTTTTAGAAAATATGGGGCTTATAATCCAGGAGAAAAAGAGAAATAAAAATAAATAAACAAAAAAGATACTTCACTACCTTAAAAATGTAAAATATCACCAAAAGGGAAAAAAATTATTCCTAATTCATGTGGCTAAAAGAGAAAGTAGTCTTAGAAGTACTAGATTAGATAATCTAAGGATAAGGAACCTCCATCCTTAGAAGTTTTTAAATGAAAGACAAAACAGATTTTAATGAACCACTATTTTGATATGAATGATTGTGCTCCTGCTGACCTGGCTTTGTCTGTGTTGACTTGGCTAGCCCTTTGGCTTCTGCTCAGAATTAAGCTGTGAAACGGTGACTTAAACTCACACCCACAAGGCATCTTACATGATTGGTCTCCCTCTGAAGCAGTCCTCTGATGTTTGAATGATGCCCAGTTCATCATGAACACCGTGTGCATCTTATTATTAAAATCTCTGGAGGAAGACTGGCTCAGAGTCATCTCTAATCTGGGCATGGGACATCATGTGGGAGGAGTAGATGCAGCAATTCTCTTTAACTTGCTGCCACTGACCAATGGAGGATTGTCTACAAAGAGCACTGTGTTACAGGACATCCACATGTTTAGACAGTTTTTATTCTCATGTAATCTATGCACCAGTGCAAGGTGTACATGCTCTGGTGTCCACCTGTAGAAATGAGTGATTCCACACTCACCACTATAACAACGACCTGAAGAAACCATGTCTGAAAACCTGCTGTTGAGCTCCAAAAGTGCAGCAGTGGTGAGCTTCAGGCACATATTTATAAAGCAACATCCCAGCATTTCCAAGAAGGTACATCCAGTTCTAGAGTCCTGCATCTCTTCTGTGAACAGTCCCAGCAGGATGAAAAGCTCCAGGCCGTATTCCTACATGCCTTAAGTAATGGTCCTAGGTTCTGTAAGGGAAGAACAATTTCCAAAGCAGTATGACAGGCAGCCCTGCTTTTAATCGAAAGTACTGTGGCCTGACTTGACATATACCAGAGCACCTTACAAAATCTCTGTTGCTCTCCTAGCAAATGAGCCATTTTTCCCGACATCCATCAGTATTGTCATACCATCATCCAGACCCTATTTATGCATGCATGACAAGGTATGCACGAGCATCTGAGGCTTTCTGTGTGCTCTGAAACTCTGACAAATCTTTAAATTTATTTTTATTTTTCATACAGCATCAGGAAGAAAAGGAATTATTGTGGCTGGAGCTCCTCATTTCAAAAAGACAAATTAGAGATGGTTCTTATTATAGGAACTGAGTCCAACTTTGAGACTGTGGACACCTGAAAAACATCAGTATCTCCCAGCCAGCCCAAAGAATTTAATTAGAACAACATCACAAAGAGGAAATCATGCGGACTGGTATGAAAACAGACATTGCAACTCAGTACAATTTTTAACTTTATGGGACGGGAGGAAGGGAGGAAGAGACGAAGGGAGGAAGGAAGAGATGAAGGAAGAGAGGAAGGGAGGAAGGGAGGAAGAGAGGAAGGGAGGGAGGGAGGGAGGGNAACAAAAAACCCAGAAAAATATAAGGGGTAGCATCTTGGAAAAATATTTGGGGTCTTCTAACTGAGATGTGCTTCCTATGTGTTTATAGGTGTTATCAAAATCCATAAAAATCACTAGTCAACCCATCTCATTTAAGATTCCTTTAATTATAGTGAGTGTTTGAGCAATGTCTTTGTTCTGTAAAACTTGTATTTATGAGAACAAGACCAGATTTTATTAAATCAGCCATCTGTATGATACATATTGAGTATAAAATAGATGATTACCATATAAATTGGAGACAAATCTGAATTAAATATTGATCCATCCAAACCCTTAACATCCAGAAAACAGCCTAATTGTCATGGATCTTGAAGGCTCTAATGGTTTAGATGAATGCCATAATACACACAAAGGCAAATATTAAAGCGTTAAAAAATAAAACACAGGCTTTCAAATTGTTTGTTGGAAGCTGTAAAAAAAATAGTGAGAGGCATCAGAAGTTAAAATCTAATGAAAAAAATACCTAAGTCTGAAGAGAAAACTTCAGTGCAGTGATTAGCACCTGTATGAATGAAGTCAATTTCTAACCTTTCTGGTGCAGAGGAAGTATGTCAAGCGAACAAGATTACACAGGGAAAAGGTGACAGCATTAATGGTTTTTTTTTTTTAATTGATGGCACTATAGCTAATGGTTGGTTGGTGGGCAGGTTTGCTCTATGTTTTCCTCAGAGCCTTGTGAATAAACAAATTAACCACAAGCTCTCTGTCTAGACAATGCTATGACAGGAAAATATATAACAGAAAGTAGTTTTCTATTCTGCCTTCCACGGTGTACTGCAGATATACAGAAATTGAAATAGCTTTATGACTTACAGGAATGGCCATGTGTCTTACTCTTCCTCCACCTAGATTAGTTCATTTGCCAAACACTATGTAAGGAAGATTTGCATGTTCTCTGCTGCACTGAGCCAAAAGGGACAGAATTTGACCTGCTTTAAACAGCCAGGTTTTGTATATTATCAGGAGCAAGCAGAGCTGTTGTAACTGTAACAAATTCAAACCACAGTGAAGCTGAGGTAAGATAAAACAGGTCTGCATTGCTGAGTAGTGTCTGGATATGGTTGGTAAATCTTTTGCTTTCTCAGTTCTGTGATGGTGAAGGAGGCAAAGGAGAATTCCAATAAACGGCATTCCCAATCCTTTCTTTCTTTTCCCACAGCACTTTCATCTATAAGTGCCTTTCCTTGGGAACAACTTTTACTGCTGGTTTCTGACTAAGACTTTGACTAAGGGCTGAACTGAGAATAAATTTCACTCACATTATCCTTCCAGCTTAACCACTGACCCCCAGGAGCTACCAACATTAAGTTTTCCAATGTGGTGATTACCCATCGGTCAGTTCCTTCATTTATATTTTATTTCCATAGGCTGCTTGGAACAACATCCAATGATGCCTCAGACAGAAGTCACAAGAAAGATGTTAGCTGAATTCTATCAGCTGAAAAATCTATTCTCATCTCCTAGGTGCTCATAGATCAACAATTAAAACCCTTACTTCAGGAATTCTGCTTTCTGAAATGTTGAAATTAGTCCTATTAGTATATAGATCTAAAAGTACCCTTTTTTCTCCCTTAAATAGAATTTTGGACATGTAAACCTTTATACCATTCATAGTCTGCATATACTCTTGGAAATTGTGGTAAATTATTTTGCATTATCTTTTGTCTTAAATTCTTGAAGAACTGCCATATACATTTTACTCTGTCCCTGTTCAAGAGAGCACCATCAAAATTTCTGCTAATTATCTTTAATCATTTCAATCCCTTAACTGGTCTATGTGCGCAAGTTGTTGCTAGTAAGGGTATTAAGCTTTTTGTCATTAAAAGATTGACCTAATCTCTCTTCTACATGTCCATGATTTTCACATTCAATGAGTTAATTACATTAATGTTAAAGCAGACTTTGGCAGAACCTTAAATGCTCAAAGTTTTTATATATAAGTTGATCGGAGTCAATTAATGTGTTGGGTTTTTCACACAGAAACTGGTCAACATCGAAGTTGTGTTGAATAATATTTTGTCTTTTGTTCATGATATGGAATGGAATGTCAAAAATTTCCTCCAAATATAAACAGGAGCAAGAGTAGTTATGGTTAGTGATTAAAATCTTAAGGGAAGCCAATGAAAGCATCAGCAGAAAGGATCACTTTTTCACTTTTTGCAGTCCTTTTTCAAAATTAGGCCAGTAGACATAAAACACATAGAACAAAATATTTCTTATTGGTTCGTTAGACCAATCACCTTTTATTGAACTGCACAATTTTCATTAAGTATAAACTGAATATGGCAGGCAGTGAATAAGCTGTCTTGTACTTAAATAAGATGTTTTAAATTATTTTTTTAATAACTAAAAATCCCAGTTTAGCTATTGAGGGTCATCCAGGAGAGGTTTCCATTTTGAGTTAGATATTTTGCAGATTTTTAAGCCTTTAAAAGCAATTTTGTGAAATCTTTCAAATTTGGTCATTATTCAAAAGCCTGTGAAACTGAAAAATAAATATATTTAATCTGAAATGAAACAAGAAAATAATACAGTATAATCCATTAATGCATGGTATAGCTCTGTACAAAAATATTTTTAGCCATCTTTCCAATTAACATAATTTATGCTTTTAAAACCACTAGAAATTTTAGAAACAAGATTTAATTAAGTGGGGTTTTTTATTTATTTCCTCCTAATGAAACCTCTTTCCTAACCATTAGACTCATATAATTACAACATGTTTCATGTCAGCTGATTAAATTGATTCTGGGAGGCAAAAGTTAGGTTTGAGTGATAAAAGTTTCATTTTGAAATTATTAATCTGCTACAGAAAATATTGTGCACTTCCTATATGGAAAATGAAAAAAATTATATTTCTGTAGTAGAGGCATTGTTTTTTTCCTAAGGTTAAAATGTCATCCAGAACTGATACCACTGAAACTGTAAGCAGTACTTACTTGGATCTGATTCTTCATTACTCCATTCTTGAATTATCCAATAGAAATGTGTACTTTTAATTTATATTCCCTACCTGATCACCAATTGACAAATTCACGGTAATATGAAAAAGCTAAGGGAAATATTTATCATTTTATTTGGGAAAAGAAAAAACTGATTGGTTTGTTTCCTACAAAATCAGATAGAGCTGGTGTAGCTACCCACCAACTGGTTCTGAACATCTTCTCCCACCCACCTTTTTGGTTACAGAAAGCTGCACTAGATGGGTTCTAGTATTTGATCACTTCAGGAGCATGTTACAGCCAAAAGACATCTCTTATTACAACTGTAGCGCTGTAACTGCACAAAACCCCCAGATAGTGGTCTCATTTTTTTTTTATAAAACACAGTCTCTTTTTCAAGACACTGCTGAACCGATTAACCTTTTGTGCTCACCATGAAATTATGCCAACATAACTCTAAATTTACACACTACAAATGCAGTTGAGGTGCCTCTGCACAGCCTTCCTGATGCCTTCCCAACACAGACATGCCTTAGCTCCAGGTCTGACAACATTCATTTGTCTGCTGTACTGCCTGATAAACCCAGGCTAGGTGTTGAATCTTCTGCATCATTCCAGCAGCTGATACAGGACAGCTGTGTAAAAGCCAGCAAACACCTAGTAAGGCACTGAGACAAATCAAAAGGGCTTGGGGGCATCCCACTTCACATGCTGGGAAGACAGGGTAGGATGAAGCTTGCCTATGTTTTTATGGTTTTTTTATGTTTGCAATACTGACCTTTGCTTTCAGAAATGGGAAAAACACTTCAGATCATTACCCCTGTGATTCTACAACAGCAAGCTATAATCAAGGGATCAAGACAGGCACATCTTAAAGAGTCTAGATGTTTCCACTATTGATGCTGGCAAGAGGCATCCTAACCCACATGTTTCTGCATGGTACTTTCATATAGTCCCTACTGTAAATTCAGAGCTCTTCCTTTGCACCCATTTCACCTCTACAGGGTCTTAAACCATAGAAGAAATCACCAAATTATTGGTTTAATATTAATTTCCAGGAGATAAGCCCTGTAACCTTTGGATGTTCTGGTAAAAAAACCCGACTTGATTTCTCATTCAATGTTCACAACGTGGCCTGGGATTAAGACAGTATCAGTACCTGATGGCAACAACAGGGACCGTGTTGAAGATATTGGAAGGCATCAACTCCTTTCAGCACCTATGGGCACTGATACTGACAGCCATTAACACCTGTCTGCTGGCAACTTGTGCATGCCTGTGGCTCCATCTCAGACAGCAGGTATTTTTGACTCTTGTAGTCTTGGATTTGTTTCAATTAAAAGTTTTAGTTCATATCTCAAACACTAATAGCATTCACCTCTTAGTAATTTAAGAGTTAATGACTCAGTTTTTATGACTCAGTGCAGCGGGTTAATCTAATGAACATAATCTAATAAGACTAGCTTAAAAATAAAAATATAAAGCAATGGTATGTGTGATAAAAGTGACAATTTGTGTTAAGCAAGCATCTTGGTTACTTTCACAGATATTTGAAGGCGTGTACAATGCCTTTTACATGTGACATGTAAAGGGCATTGCTGTTTACCATGGCTCAGCCATCTTTGCAGAGTGGGTAATCTTTGCAGAGGAAGAAAAGGAATGAGCTATTGTACATGACCTGTACATGTGGAGTGTATCCTTCAGGGACCAAAGGAGTGGTACTCACATACTACAAAACAGTAAATGAAAATTCAAAAGAAACATATTCAAAAATTAACTCTGACAACTTTATTGTTGTTTAGCCTCTCTACAAAATAAGTTAAGAAAAAAAGTAGTCCTGGACAATTCCATTTTCACAGTTGTTTGATTATATCTCCCACATCAATTTGTTTTTTCTTTAAGAAGCAGTGCCTAGTGGTATCTATATAGAAAAATAGTTTTGCCAAGCAATCCACTTTCCTGCAGAAGTGCTTTGTGTGCTGATTATTTCAGAACATTCACGTCCTCTTTCCATTTCACACGAAGGAAGTAATTTATTCCATTGTACATGGCTCTGTCCCGTCCTCCTCGCTTCCTCTTTTGCCCTCAATTCCACTGTGCTGTGCTCTGTGTATTTCTGTCTAACAGCCATCACAAACCCCCAGTTGTCACCTTTAATGTGTTTGCCTGTTGTGAGAGCTGGACAGTGCAAGCCAGCTCCCCGCCATGTTCCTGCCCCACAAGAAATCAAGCCGGAGGAGGTCAGCCTTTAAACCACAGAATGACTGACTGAAACCACTGCTCACAGCTTTACAGCTTTGCAGTGCTGTGAAAGCACAGTGGCTGACTCTAAATTTGGCAGCAAAGTCTACTGGAAGGTCAGTATACTCCTGCTATGCATTCATTCACTGTTTTCCTCCTGAAGGAATCACTGGGATTATTCCTCAGAATAACTGATTCCACTGTGGTCCAGCTGATGGGCAATGGGCAAGACACCATTTAAGCACCAAAGAGGCCTCTCACACCCATTATATATCTATGCTTATGTATGTAAATAAAAGTGTATACGTATAATGCTAGTGAAAAGAATAGCAGACTACCCCATTATGCTCTTGAGTCTGGCGAGCTAATTTGCCTTAGCTTCAAAATGACTTTCCACCAAATTAAAGCTCTGTTCCGGTAGAACAGCAGCCATGCACTCTGTATCTGAATATCCTCCAGTGAGAAGAGAGCAATGTGAATTCTACTGTTTAACAGAAGCTGGATGAAAGAAGTCTGTTTCCAACTGTACCCGCTGACAGTGGTGTTCAGAAAAAGCGACAAGCAGAAGGATTAGGAAATCTGTGAAAAAGACAATAATACAATTTTGGATCATAGCTTTGTAATTATAATTCACAAGAATATCTAAGCTGGTTTCTCATTCAGAACACTCAAAATAGAACTTTAAATTATGTTGGAATATTCAGCTCCAACTGATTATTTTTTTGTTTATCTGGGCTATGCTTCAATAAACATCGCAAAGAGAAAATTACAGGAAAAATCCTTATCAATAGTAGCAGAAGTCTTAGAGGGGAAAAAAGAAGATGTACAATATTAAAATTAAATTCCTCCATCAAGGCAAATCAGGGATATATTGAAAAAGCATCACAGCAATGTTTTTCTTTTGATTACAATTTTTTTACTGATTCGAGCAGAATGGAAATGAAATAAAGTTATTTCACAAATAGCCTAACCAGTAATTCCTAATTTTCTTCTATAATCATGTTTATTCTAACTCTTCAAATTTCAGCAAAGTAATTGTAAGTACAGGGGTATACAGACATGTAAAAATGTAAAATATTAATTGTGAACAACTGAAAAAATTACAATTTATAAGGTACTGCTGAAGTCCAGAGTTACACCAAACCCCTAAAAATCCTCTGGTGGTACTGTGGAAACCCCAAGAGTTTTTATGCATTAGTCCAGCAGCATCAAAATATTAGAAATGCTTGTGACAAAACAGATTGCTGCATTTTGCCTCCAGCTAATTAATTCTGTAATTATTTTTTAAGCTTCTTTTTTTTTTTAACTATGCGAACAAAATAAATGTTTTCTTTTATACCTCATATGTATTCAAATAAACATGTCTCACAATTTTCGTTTCTGCCTGTGTTTGTCATAGTATGAAAAACGCAAGCACAGACATGAAATATTCATCTGTGACATCAGGAAACAAAAACACAGATTACCCAAATAAAACCACAGGGGCCAACATTATTTTAAATGAGCACGTGTGAACAGAGTATGCATCATATTAGTGTTTACCTGAAGTCTATATGTAATTCTTATAATTTGCATGTGTTTGGATTGATGGCTGTTTAAACATAAAATGTCAGCTTTAAACCTAAATTTACTGACTACTGAAACTCATTAAATACGTCCATCTTCACCCTGTCCTTTATCCTGTTCCACTATGGAGATCATAATTTATTTTCATTATGAAAACATAGGTTACAGCAAGATAGAAGAAAGGAATCTGCAGGAAGGCAGGAGAGACAAAAAGAGCAGCCCAATACTTTAAAGTTTTGAAACTTTGATATGGCACTCTGTAAGACAGTATCCATCTTTATCCTGTAATTATCATCATACATACTCATGTTTAGAGAAATCAACCTCGGTTTTGTGTTTTGTGATTACCTAACAGTAAAACTAATATCAGAATTAAGAACAAACATGCACTGTCTGCTTATACAAAAATATTTTTAATTTCAAAATAAAACAGTTTAATAACAGTTCCACCCTCATTTACTCTCAGTTCAGGGGTTTGGTTATTGAGAAGGTGAAGTTGTTTATTTGTTTCTTTCTAGAAAGCTGATGACACTGCTCCTAAAAATTATCAGAGGCCCCATGAATTTTATAATCTTTCAGAATATATCCAATCATCTTCTTCAGGTACACAGAAGGAACTCAAATACCACATGGCACTAGCTTAAAATTCAAATGAAGTTCTGTGAAGATCACAAAAGAACTGTAAGACTGCAGTGTCTTTCATTCCTAGGATCAGTGAACTGGCTAACAAAAAACCAGGCACACCTGAAATTGCACTGATCTCTGTGAATTAGAGAAGCTGGGAACTGCCACTGTTAATTACAGTTTAAGAGCTTGGAGTGAATCCAGGCGATTAAACACATGTTTAGAATGCCCTGAGCCTGAGCATTTCCGTGGAGAAATGCCCTGCTTTTCACACCCGATGGGAGTTTGTATTCACCTTCAGGCACCCACAAGTGCAGAGCACTTCTGGGGAGCTGTTGAGCCTTCTTCCCCTGCCAAACAACTCAGAGTGTAGGAAGAGAATTTGTGATTAATTTCCCTGTTGCTGCCACACAGATGGGTACCAGACAAAATTAAGGCATAACCTGTTCGGTAGCCTGTATGTCCACCCACCCATAGTCGATGATGGCTAAGTGCCTCCCAAAGTCCATCAGCTCGTGGCAAAGGCAGGCTAAGATTCAGAGAATTCTGGGTTGCTTTTCTTCTAAAAACATTTCGTGTCTATTCACTTCTCACATTACTCTGCCCCTGGCTAAGACAGGATGTGTTCTGTGTTTTTTTCTGGTTTTTAAAGACTCGGATAATAGATGTATCTTTTGCCTTCAGTTGTGTTCCTCAATCTAATGTGCTATTAAGGAGAGAAGCTTCAATTTTCTTTCCACTGCTAATGAAGCAAGTGAGTATTTGTCTTGCTTCTTCAATCAGACCTCTAGTAATTGAAAGAAAAAGGATTAAAAAGTACAAAAGTGTGTTCTTAGAAGATGAATGTCCTGACATGTCCCCAGCCTCATTGTTTTGTAAACAAGCTAGTCAGATTTCTGTCCTATAGGCAGAATTCACAGTAAAACTGAGATGGTCTGCTCAATAGCAATATAATAATTTCTAGAGTTGTCATCAAATGTGGGAATAACTTCATGAAGGAGCTGTGCTTTGCAAGTTTTGTGCTTAATATTTGATCCCTGAAAACTGTCTGTAATGAGAATTGCTTTGATATATGCAATCATCACGCTGTAAAAAGAAGGCAATGGACAGAGAACAATTAACTTCAATGACTATAGTCCAAACAAGTGTTGAATCAAATCTGATACAAACAAGGCTTTCCTCAGCTTTGGGTAGAGAGAAGTAAAAAGAAAAGTTCCAAATCAAAGCAAAAGTTCAAAGGAGATTCAGTAAAGGAAAAATGTCTTAGGCTCACAGAATTACATAAGAACCTTTGCAAAAGAGAAAAGATTAAAGGTGTGCTTGTTCTGCCAGCTGAACCATCAGCTGTACTTACAAAAGGAAATCTGAAACAGAGACCTCTTGGTTTATTAAATTCTCTAATTTTATATAAGTGATAACAATACAAAATTCACTGGTTCTACAAGAAAGATTTTTTAAATTCTCATATTTTAGTCTCTTAACATGAAAAAGAGAAAAATGATAAATGCTATTGCAGCTTTAATGCAGAAAATGTTCTATGCTCACTGTTGATTTTTATGACACACTTTTCTTGCACTGTTCTAAAATATAAAGTTTTCCTGCATAACACCAGTCTTAGAGTCAGTCTACAATTGAAACTAGAAACAACAGCCGCTTTGGATGGCCTGTTAGTTTATCTCAGCTTCCTTTAAGTGAGATTACAGGCACCATAACCACATAGGTAAACAATGGGTTTTATGCAGTGGAAAGGAAAGGAAGGATTGGTAGTTTATTTAAATTGCATTCTTAAAGGGATGGTTCTTCTCTCTTGTGGGTCTTGTTAACAGCTGAAGTGTGCCAAAGCAAGAATACAGACCACCAGGTGAAACACTTTGGTTAAAAGGATCTATATGAAATGGTAATGTTCTCAAAATCCAAGGAGAGAAAGAGACAGCATCCCAGTAAGAGATTACGACTCTGAAAAGGACCCAGACTGTTTCCTCATGTGCAAAAATGGAATTCAGATTCCCCTAAAATGTCTTCTATTGGGTAAAATTTAAAATTACTGATATACAATGAATGATCTCAACTAGCTCCCACCAGTGCCACTCAGACCACAAGGTGCCCTTTTACCTCTGCACAGTCCTCCTCTCCTTTAGATACAAATTATTTAGAAGAGGAAAAATAGCTGTTATTTTGCTTATGCAACTGTTTTGCAGCAGGACAGCAAGAATGTGTAGAGTAAAGCAAACAATAATTTGTACCTTTTTCATGGACTCGCTGAACACATGGCAATGGGGAAATTACTTTGTTGATTTCTACATTCATAAATTCTTTTTTTAAATTGGCAGAAATTATATTTTCTATTCTTCCAGACCCAGAGATGATCTGTTTTCTGTTGCTGCTTTGCAAAATAATTGCATATGCTAAATTCCTATGTTTGCATATCCTCATTTTGGCTTTCATTCAGACATGAAAAAATTTACAGTTCAAAATCAGGCTATCTTTTACAGTGCCAATAGCAACACTTCTGTTAAGAAAACAACTGCAATCATGTTCATGAGATCACAGAATTATACACTAATTCTCTACAGTAAAAAAAAGAAAAAGAAATAAAAAAGGCAAAGTGAGAAAATCACCATCAACTAAAAGGTCATTCCACTTTTTCTTCACTCCCTTTTCCTCAGGCAATAAAATTCAATTATAATAATGCACTTCATTTGTGCACTTTATCATTTCTGCTAATGTATTTGGCAGTTCATTTAGAAAATAATTTGGATCAACTTTCAGCTTTTCATAAAAGTACTGAAGAAACAGGGTATTGGACAAGATCCAAGCAAAGTCCAGATGGAATCATAGAATTTTTAAGGTTGGAAAAGACATCTGAGATCACCAAGTCCAACCATTAACCCAGCACTGACATGTTCACCACTGAAGTGCCCAAGTGCCACATCTACAGGTGTTCTGAGCACTTCCAGGGGTGGTGATTTTATCACTTCCCTGGGCAGCTCGTTTCAAAGCTGTCCACCCTTGCCATCAAGAAACTTTTCCTAATATCCGACCTAAACCTTCCCTGGTAAAACTTGGGGTGATACCCTGAGATTAGCTCATTTGGTTAGAGCATGGTGCTAATAATGCCGGGGTCATGAGTTTAATCCCTGTATGGGCCTTTCACTTAAGAGCTGACTCCATGATCCTTGTGAGTTCCTTTCCAACGCAGAATATTCTGTAATTCTGTGATTTCCTTTGCACCTATCAATGGTTACCTGGAAAAGGAGACCAACCCCCATCTTGCTACAACCTCCTTTCAGGTAGTTCTAGAGAGCCAGAAGGTCTCTCCTGAACCTCCTTTTCTGCAAGCTAAAAACTTTCAGCTCCCTCAGCTGCTCCTCATCAGATTTGTGGTAAAGACACTTCCCCAGTTCCATTTCCCTTCTCTGGACATGCTCCACCACCTCAGTGTCCTTCTTGTAGTGAGAGGACTAAAGCTGAACACGGGATCCAAGGTGTGGCTTCTCAAGTGCAGAGTACATTTTGTGTTCCTAAACCAACTCTATAATTTTGGTGTCAACCAGATTGCTGGCAAGAATGCTTAGACCCTTATCATGTCAAGAGATCAAGATATCTTTACCCGTAAATCTCTCCTTAAATTTGTAAAGCCTCTTATTGAAAGAAATATTTGGAAGAAATGAAAGTTGGACTAAAAATACCGTCTGAAAATAAGAATTTTTGCTTTTAGAAATTATGCAAATCATTTACATAATACTTGACAGTTATGAACAAAGGAGGTCTTCTCCAAAATGCTGAAGGTCTAAAGCTCATTTGAAATAGTGAAAACAATTGTCACTTTATTGGTAGACAATTGAACAGATCCTATCATCAAAAATAGATTCTAAAACATAGAAGTTTCTGTGATACACTGAAAGTAGTAATTTTTACAAAATAGCCTTAATTTTACTAGCTACAAATATTAACCTCTCACATGTTATTCCTTACAATGAAAATAAAATTATAAGATGAACTACAAAGCAACACACTAAAGGAGAGAAGCAGACCCAGTGAGCACTTGACAATAGGTACAAAACAAACAAACAAACAAACAAACAAACAAAAAC